>BMAO01003336.1:0-37172 GCA_019973975.1 Trichonephila clavata | reverse complement strand
AATTATAATTTACTTAATTCATGAACTAGTCTCAATTAATACATGGTGAGCTTGTATTTTGATGTTTTAAATTCTGTAATAACATTCCCCAACTTTTCATCTGATGAGACAGTATGCACTGTTTGTCTCTTGGTTGTACTATGTACCATCATTCTTAAATCAAGTGGTACACTGTACATTAACTGCATTTAATCCTTACCTATCGTGTTAAAAAGAAAATTCAACAAAATAGCATTGTACTTACATATCAGTCATTCTGAAAAAAGCTGTTTATTATCAAAATTATTTAATTTTGAAATTATCAGTTTATATTGTACAAACAGCTGCATTCCCTGCTCCTATAGATTTAGTATGAAGTGCAATTTCTTCATTATACCAAAATTCTGCCATTAAAAAAATTTATTATATAATCTACCTTTGTGTGTGGTGATAAAATATTCTGTTAATTTGATACATTTGTTAAAAATTGAATATTAAAATCTCCCAGAGCTATGTATAAATAATTGTCATACATTGATACTATAGCAACTTAGAGCTTTTCTTGCCACGTCTGAATATTTAAATTTCAATAAAGCTATTGCAAACTTTGCATTTGTATTTAGAATAACAAGTTTGAAATGTTTTCTCTGTAAAAAAATATATACATTGTGAAATATTAATTATTCTTAATGAACAAAAGATGAAGAATAATCTTATAAGTTATCGTTATAGGACAATCATTACAGAATGTGAAATATGGAAAATAACACACTTGCTCACTTTAGTATATAATTTTCACCTTTTCATTTCATAACAGTTGTTCCTTTCATCCCAATGGAGTTGATCCCCCCTAGTCACTTGTCTTTAAGTCATACTTAAAGTACATTTTATTCTAGTCATATCGGTATTAATAGATATAGCTGATGATTTCTTTTTTGAAGTTTTTAATTTGTGCTTTTTATAAATTGTGGAACACCTTTAAAATATGTGTATTGAGATTAATTTGTCTACACTAATTTTGAAAGTATAAATCCCAGTGTTTCTGTTTGTTTATATAATTTTCTATTTAAGTCTTTTTTTTTCTCGAACTAAAACGTGAGATATGTTTTGATCTACATCGTATTGACAATTGTAGCACTTAAGTTCTTTTGCAAATGAATTATTTTTGGGGATATGTAATAACTTATGTTTTACATAGCTTGTAATTTTTGATTGTATGAAAACTGAAATCTGTATTTTATACTGCCTGTAAGTTTAATGTTTTGTTATCCCCCCCCCCCTCTTAATTCTCTGGATATGTGTATTGCTGATGAAATGAAAGTATTTGTTTATAATATTGGAATGTTTGGTTTATTACCTTTTATGTAAACTGTCACATTATGTCTTTATCTATAACTTTGCATTTAATGATTATAACACTTCAATTTATTAATATAGAGAACCTTTATGATAAATTTTTTTTATGTTTTTAAGTTTCTGGTGAATTATTTTGTATCGCTTATTTTTTAAGATGTAATGTGTTTGTCCTTACCTCATCTTATTCTTAAGTATAAAGTTGCTCAATGCAGTTTGGAGCTCAACTAAACTGTGAAAAACTAATTGGAAATCAGATACACTTATCCTGATAATTATACTTAAAACTAATTATTTTAATTGGAAGCGCACATAAAAGTTTGTCCACAGTATATTGAAAATTTCATTTTTATACTTCACAGAAATATTATATTCAAATAGTTTAAATAGTAAATATTATACATGTAATGTTGTAAGTGAAATATTTCCTATAGTAAACTAATTAGACAGTTTCCAGAATGATTTCTGAAATATCTTAACAATCATAAAACCAAAAATTTCTTGATGAAAAAAACAAGTGTTTTTTCCATGTAATTTACTGCCATGTTTAGAAAAAGGTTTATAATTGAATTTGATGTTCATATTCATGTATCTAAAAACTTCATGCAATATTAAGACAATGCTGTATTATGTATAAAAAATGACAGAAAATGAAAAATTGGAAATTTTGGGTGTTTTAAAAAATTTGATCTTACACTGAAATACATCAAAGAATTTGGAACAAATTGCTGCCTTATTGTATTTTAGAATTTTTAAAATGAAAATGTCTACCAAGTGTAATATGCGTATTTTTAATGATATGTGAAAAGGCCTGTTCTGCAGAATG
Organism: Trichonephila clavata; assembly: GCA_019973975.1. NCBI lineage: Eukaryota > Metazoa > Arthropoda > Arachnida > Araneae > Nephilidae > Trichonephila > Trichonephila clavata. Next base: position 35,014 of record BMAO01003336.1, on the reverse strand, counting down.
AGTTTATGCTAGTAAAAAAAAATTTTATCACCATTGCTCAAAAGGTTAATGGAAAATTTTTAGATCTTATATAGTATTTATATCTTAACATAATTATTCCTCTTCAGAAGTTTTATGGATTATAAGTCTTAAAAATACTTTTTGGCTGGAAAATCAACTGTCCTTATGAAAAGTTTATTATCTAAAAAAAGTTTTAACCCCTGAATTCTGGGGAAAATCAGGGGGGAATTGAGTTGGTGTACATATCACTGATGTTTCTTAATTGTGATTTTTCTGTCAAAACATAGTCATAAATTATTTGTTATACATATGGATATTTTTTGAAAAACATGTTTGCTTGATTTATGTTTTAATGCTCTGGAATATATATATTATCGTTGCAACATTTCACAAAAATTTCATGACAGTTTTTATGACTAATGAATTTTAAAATCTTTATGAGATTGAAAGATAATTTTATTTCTTCATTACTTAATTAAGAGAGGAAGTATTAAATTTTGTAGATTTATGTATTTTTTTGACTGCACATCCTTGTTTTAAAATCATTGTGTGTGTAATTTAAAAAAATTGTTTTTATAAAATGACCTTGTGATCATTATCTTAAGATACTAATATATCTTACTGTTGAAGTACTAATGAACTCTTGATTAGCAGTTAGTAGATTGTACAGTTTAGTGTGTGTGTATGTGTGTGAAATATTGCATAGTTTGTAGATTGTGGTTGTCAAACTTATGCATTTAGTGATTCTTCTTTCCAGTCAAATATTTTTACTTATGTACATAAACTATATAAAGAAGAGATGCTCAGTTCGCTGGTTTAAAAAAAGAATACTTTTTAAAGAAAAGCTTTCAAAGTGTCAAATTGAGTTAAAATGATACATACCTATTTGTCTAAATTTAAAAAAAGAAATCTCATCAACACATCTACAAAGAAAGCTATTTTGACTTACTGTGTGTGGTTTAACCTTCATATCTTTAAATACCACTTGATGTTTTAAATATAGATACCTGCAGAGGCCTACATATACTATAAAATGAAGTTTGTGTACATCCTAACAATGATGCTTACAATGCAGTGTGTCATAGTTGTAATAACCTATTCAGTGAAGATAAAAGTTTATATACAGAGCTGCAATGTGAAATGACTGAACTTTCAGTGTTCTTTGCAAACTACAGCAGTGGTGAAAAACGGTGATGGCAGCAATGCACAATGTTTACAAAGGCACTTTTCTGTAATTGTTGTCTTTAATAAAGCTCTGAAAAAAAATGTGGTGGTCATATATTTAATCTCAAGCAAAAATCCTTTTAATTATTTTTAATCTTTGGGTTCTCTCTAAAAATTGGGGTGGAACTGAGCCGGCATGGATGTTTGTAAATGTATAGTACCTTTGCGGCAATGGGGGTACTCTAAATAGCATTCGAGCCACAAGTCCTCTCGTGAGATAGAGGTGGGAGGCCCCTGACCACTCCCAGAGGGGTTCTCTCTAAAAATTGGGGTGGAACTGAGCCAAATCGTACTGTAGCCTGCATGAAGCTCAAAGCTACGTCTAACAACAGACGTACAATCTAGCCGATGCCATGATGATGAATTTCGTGGGCCTCAATTTGACTATGTCAGACAGGTGGCTTAGTAACAACAGATTGATATGTTGGAAGAAATTCTCATTTGTTTTATTTATGTTTGTATTAAAGAGCAGGACCAACTTGGATCAAATTTTCATATTGAAAATATGTCACAGTATTTAAATTAAGGGAGCCCATGTTAAATTACGTAAGTTTATGTACCTTTTTCTCAGAAACTACTTGCTTCTCATAGATGAAATTTTTACAATAGGTTATATGTACTATCAATAAGACTTTAATAGAGGGTTTTGTCTTTTTACTAAAAATTAAAATAATTATGAATTTTTAAAAAATGTCCAATTCCCCCCCCCCCCCCTAAATTTAGTTTAAAAATACGTTATCTAAAAAAGTTTGCTAGATATATCTTATCCCCTTATGTAAATGTGTAAACATATTGAAAATATACTAACTGAAAATTTGAGGACCCTACATTAATTAGTTTCTGAGAAAAAGGTACATAAAGGGGAAAATATTGCATTTTGAGAAAACAGGTTTTAAAAGTAAAAATTTGTAATTTTTGATGATTTACCTTTTTTAATAAATTCCAGAAGCATAAGAAACATTTTCTTTGCCCTCTGATTCTACAAAAGGCTCTTCTAATTTTCTTTTTTTCATTATTTTTAGCAATCTAGCCTTTTTTTTTGTATCTCAAGATGCTTTCGTTGGGCTACATGAATCCTACGTGCATCTAATTTTTTAAAGCAAGACACGCAATTTAAACCTGGTTCAATACCACAATGTTTTAAAATGATTAATTTGGCTACATGACCCATATTGAATTGTGCAATTGCCATGTTTACCCCTAATTTTAGAGTTTTTAACTCCACAAACGTAAATTTTGGAATGACTGACCATATTGTATTAACTGACTCATTGGGGTTTTGAGTCTTTCCATGTAGACATTTTTTTAATAACCTAGGGTCAGATAAATCTTTAAAAATTGGCTTAATTTCATTCATGAGGGAAGATGGCACATGGGTACGTTTTTTATGATAATAATACTTCTCGTTAAATTCAGCTTTTGCTTTCTGAAACTTGCACCTTGAATTTGTATCCGAGGGACACAATCCATGTTGAGGGCTCTCAATTTTAGATAAAAGATGGAAATAAGCAACCCAAACAGCAGTTTTCATGTTGTATAAATCATTGATATTTTTTCTAATGGCCATACCATAATACCTCTGAATTTTGGAAATTAAAATGTCAGTTGCGTCCACTTAGGCTTCCTCCATCACTTATTTTTTCCCCTCTGTTTTTCCTTTTGAGATCCAAAAGACGGGTACCCATACGCTTTTGGATATGCTCAACACACTCTAATTTTTCCACTTGAGTGCCATAAGGATTCAGGGCAAGTATTGTTGTAAAACCTCTTGAATCTCCATCACCCAAATATTTTGTGTAACGAATGCCATAATGAGCTTCGGATCTTTCAAATATCACCGTTACACCTTTCACTTCCATGACTCCACTTGTTCCACTATAGTTGGCAATACATGATGGTTCATGAACAGAATTAAATGCAGTTTTGCACCGACAATGTTTCGAAAACACTTCAAAGGCAATAACTTTTCTAGTATCGACACTCATAGCTGTAACAATACCATTGAGGGACTGGCATGCACCATCTAAGGCAACAGCAATTCCACTGCTACCTTCTATTCATTCGTATTGCCTCCTCAACAGAAATTCTCATTGATTTTTCACAGGTAAATTTAGAAGAGTCGAACAACAATTCTTTGTAAGTACGGAATTTTTCATGTGGAGATGGCAAGTTCATAAGTTCACAGAATGTTTCTGCAGCTGAACGACCTCTTCCAATAGATCTGAAACCAAATACCAATCTGATATTTGAGTGGAAAAGTTTATTTTTATTCTTCAATTTAGTTGGCGTATGGAAACCTTGCTTTTTTGCGCACAAACTACAACAAAGTTCCGTGTAATACACAATTCCATCTCTTTTAGAAGCTTCCAATGAGATATAATGGCCACGGTTTTTACAAACAGCAAAATTCAATAAAATTTTATTCAATAAATTTAATTCTATTAAAACATTTTTTTCATTACTTCCTTCCATATCTTCATATAAACTGTTTGAAACAAGTTTTTGTGTTGAAGCACTTTGAATAACAGTTTCTGTGCTGTCTGATGTGATAGCTGGAACATTTTAAGCATTCATTTTTTGAACGTCGACATTTTTGAGTTTTTTTAGATTTCCCTATAGTTTTTATCTTTAATAAAATACTAATAAATAATTTAATGTAAAACGTGGATTAAACAGGAAAAAAATCTGGATAAATAAATTAGAATTCTCAATTAGCAAGTTCAAGCAAGAATAATTCATTCAACAACAAAACAAAACGAGAGAAAAAAATAACTGTTGAGTTGTCTTTTTCTTTCTTCAAAGAAAAATCGTTTTATTTATGTGGGGAAAAAAGTTTATATTAGTTGTATACAAAACAAATCGCGCTGTCATCGAAAAATTAAGCATGATGAAAGAAAGGTGCTCTTAGAGGAGCACCTGTCACGCGCCAAAGAAAGTAACTTCTTTTTAAAAAATAAATAAATAAACTTCTAATTGTTGTATTTCCATATATCATGTATCATTTTAAGCAGAAATGTTTGAACTTTTCAAAAATATAAAAAAGTCAAAATCGATCATTTTTCAAAAATTCATGTGTCATTCATGAAATTAAGTGGTAGCAGTAGAAATGTCCATTTATCATATTGTATCATGAAAACTGTGAAATATTTTATAAATATGCCTTTTGGCTCTTTTAACTGGTAGAAGTAAATAATAAAAGATTAAAATATAATGATTGATATAGATAAGCAATGAAGTACAATATCTATCAAAGTGAGAAAAATGGATTTATTCAAAAATGGAAAACTGTTCTTTGTAGAATAGTGTAATAGGTTTTATTTGTGTTTGGATTTCTTTTAAATATAATCAAACTGTACAAAATTGGACTTATTATTTAACAAAATGTGCAGCTTCAGTGGAAGTTGTAAAAACTCCACTGTGTAATTGACTACAAGGAAACTTCCAGTTTTAAATGATGAAAAGTCTGAATCTTTTTTTTTTATTCCTTGTTTTTAAATGTTCTTTGTGTATTAATATACTAAATTTAGACATCTAATATTTTAATTACTTTGTTATTTTATGCAGTGTAATTTAATTAATTCTTTTCAACAGATAAAAAATATTTATAATTGATTAAATTTGATTTTCATACACTTCCTTCCCAACACTTTCCTCTATGGTTGTCTAAATAAGAATTTTTAGTTTTTGTAATTGATTCTGTGTCTAAAATTCTGTTGGTCAGAGGTCCACAATCGAGAAACTAGTATTTCTAGTTCCTTATATAGAGGAAGTAATCTTTTTGAAAACTAAGTGAAAAGGGGAGGGAGGAGAAAGGATCCCCTTCCCATTAAAAATAGCATTAAGTGTTTCAATTTCTTCACGTTTGATCATATATTACAATAATAAAAAAGGTTTATTATAAACTTTTGCAGTCAAATAATCTTGAAGAAAAAAACTATCTTTAGCAAAATTAAGCCCTAATTTTTGAGAGTAATGAGGGGTTCTGTTTTAGATTATGTGATTTTTTTTTTAATATTGCTTATCAAATTTACTCTGGGAAACTTTATTTCTGCTTTATCACACAGAGGTTTTAATTCTGAAGAAAACATTAATTTTGTTCATTAATGGGATCTTTTATTAAAAATATACATTTTACACTGTGAGTAATCAAAACTAAGTTAGATTTAATAATCATATTACCCTTTTAATTATATTAATGAACTAAATATAATTTTTTCCTTTTTTAAAAAATTTAGCAATTACCTTAATTTTTTACCACTTTTATATTAAACAGATGAATAGATTGTCAACTTAGTAATTATAAGCAAAATTTAACATTTTTAGATACCTAAATGCTATTATTGTGTCATTTATTTAACACACGTGATAATTTAAGAATATGAAAATAAGGCGAATATTGCGTATATATTTTCCTTTAAAATTCATTTAATGTCTGCTTTGAAAAATTGGAAATTATGTTTTATTTATTATTTTGGATTATTTATATAAAGTCAGACTCCCATGGTATCTTAGATAATTTATATTTTGGAGTCTAATCATTTATTTAGTCAGATTGTCACATGTATCTTAACTTAGATAATATCTAATTTGGGAGAGAAAAGATAAAATGCTCAACAAATTTATTTCCAGATGTATGTAGTAACCGAAGAATTCTTTTTTCCCCCTATAATCAATAGCAATATTTTTTGGAATATTATTTTCTTATTCAGTATATTAAATAGGAATTTATATTGTAAAAAAAAAGTATTTATATCTTTTCTTTTAAAAATGAATTTGTATTATAATGAATAAAAACACATTTTCAACCAAAAAAAATTTTTAAAGTAAAATTTGCATTTTTTGTCTTGGAATTAAATAAAGGTTTCATATTAAAAAATTCAGTATTTCATCATCATAAAATATGTAATTGTTTAATGTTTTCATTATTTATGATTATGTTACTTTCATTTGAAAAGTAACAAAATAAATATTAAAACATGTAATTTAGTAACACATAATTATTCAGATTTTTTTACTATTTAAAATTACTCATCCAAGTTTGATTTCTAATTGTGAAGATTTTTAGTAAATTCCTACCCCTTTTTAGAGTTTACTATAGTTATAAACAATGTAATGTGATTTGCTTATGTTTTTATTAAGAAAAAAACTTTGAATTTGTTTTGTTTATAAATATTACATTTGAATCATTTTATAGCATCCTGATTTTACTTCATTTTTAAAATAGATAGAAAATTCATAATTAGATGTGCAAACATCATAAATTGATTGAATTATTTTACATTCAAAGTATTTTAAAAGGTTACAAGTTTTTTTTATTCTACTTTGTTATAGTTTCTATTGTGATTTTTTTTAAAAGTTAGAAGGCTCTATGTTTTAAAAATTTGTGAATCCTATCTGCATGCTCTATCTAGCACTGCGATTCTCTAACTGTAAGGCACGCTCCCCTCGAGTTCATGATAACTTTATGTGAGGGTCGCTTGCATATCGAAAAGATCTTTAAAAAATTATTAATTTGCTGAAAGGAAGCAAAACGAAATGCCTCCTGACATAAGAAAATTAAAATACAAGTAACATTTATTGCAATCTGGTTCCAATTTGAAAATTAGGAAAAATAACACTTATCCAATTAACTTAGAAGTAGCAAATGCAAAATTTAATACTTATCTTGATAATTTGCATGGTATGATTAACATCACACACATATTGCATTAAAGTACATTATTGTATAAGGAGGAGAGCGGGGCACAATGAAAATTATGGTTGGATATTGAAAGTATGAGAAGGACTGTTGTAGCATTTAAGATTGTGAAGATGTTAATTTACAATAATGGAATGGTAAAAATATAATTTCCATGCATACCATTTTTTTGCATCATATAAACAAAGACTAAAATAACAAAAACCATATTTGTCTATAAAAGAAAATCAGGTGAACTTTTTAAAAAGGTAATTTTATGCAATATGCCTAAGAATTTATTGTTGAAACAAAACTTATTCAAATGAACTATGTTATATCTTTTGTTTAAAACTGAAAAGAAAAGGTTTCATAATGAATAATCCAACTAAATTATTAATTTATTTAAACCTTAAACTGTTAAGAAAAATGTAATGCATTTTTATAAATTTCAAAAAGTATTAGAGGTTAATTTTATCAAATGCATAATCTATCTAGAATATATTGAATGTATCTGCATATTTTAAAAAAATTTCTGGAAATTTGTAATTTCCTAGTTCTATTTTGTTTGAATTTGTTTTTTCTAAATGTTTCATATTTAAACATTTTATGAAAACTTTATTTAGATTTGAAGTCATATCTTTGAACAGCTTTAATTTTCATTCTCTAGTAGGTAATTTTAGCACATAACAGCTGTATATGTATATGCCACAGCTGCTAAAGAATCAATTCTGTGTACTAAATAGAAATTTGATCCACATAATAAATGCATCCAATATTTGCAAGAAAGATATATCTTAAATAATATTTTATTGCATTTAAATTACAAGAAAAATTGGATAAAGTATATCACAAAAAAATTGCAATTTGTAAAATGCTAATATTTTCCTATAACTTCTGAATGAATAATGTTTCAATAAATGAATTTCAGAAATATTTTTGTTTTTTAACAAACTAGCAGATTAAAAAAAAGTTCAAAGTAAAATATTTAGTATATTTTTTACTGAAATGGTGCTTTCCAAAACCAATAATTCTAGATCTGTTTCTCTCCCCCCCCAGAGTTGAACTTGCATCAAATACCTTCAATCCTTTGTAGACAACTTTTCTTTTTCATACCTCAAAGAGAGAGAACAAATTTGGAGAATATTACACCAGTTGAAATGTTAATTCTCATCAGTAGATTAGCAGTAAAAATTATTACCCTTTTATGTCAGCACAAAATCACAATCCTAATTTTAACTCCAATTAAAATTTTCATAATAAACAAAATTATTGAATCTTAGGAGCCTTGAGTTTTTACATAGTTATATAACTTGGGGACTAGCGTGTTATCTAATTGTAGAATAAAATTAATTTCAAACACCTCACTTTATTACAATAAGGTATTTTTTTTTTCCAAAATTGAAATTCATTCAAAAATTCCTTTAAAAAATTTTTATATATAAATCAAAGCACGAATAAATTTTTTCCCCTTGCTATTCTGAATTTTTGCTCTATTTCCCTTGCATTGAAAGCAATCATGTTATTCAATCTTTTCTACAGTTGCAGAAGATTCAAGCTCAAACACACACCAAGCCTTCTACATTACTCTGTATCTTTGCGCATTTTTATGTATAAACATGAATGGCATTATTTCATTTACTTAATTTTAACTTCTTAAGCTATGCACAAGATTTTAAAACTTATAAAATAAAAAAATTTTAATCTCAATTCTAGTTATATGGTACAATGACAGAATGTATAAATATCAATATAATATTGAATGAAGTAATATTTAATCTTGATTTTTTTTAAAGTACACTTGCAGCAAGGAGAAATGTTTAGTCATATATTCAAAAACAAAAATTAAATGCCTGCTTAAACTCTTAATATGAAGTACTATAATCACAAATGTATTGGTGACATATGAAATGGAGCACATGGTCACGACAGTATACAAGTGTTTCATAAGGTTTTGAATAGTTCTAAAATGAAAATGATTTTATCCCAAAATATATTTTTGCACTAAAAAATGTTTACCTATATGAATAACGATTCAGAACTTTTCCATATGAGAATCAGTTATAATAGTCAATTCCGCACAGGCATAGTATAAATTGTTATATATGCAGATAATTGTCCATTACAAATCATAGGATTTTTTTAAAATCCTTAAAGGGTTTAATATTAAACTCCTAAGCTAAAATTTTTCAATATTCTAAATAAATTTTTATCCTTTATATTTTCAAACACCAAATATACTCCCATTCCACAAGTAACACATACCTTAAATATAATTTTTAAAAACAAAAGTTTTCCCAAGACAAGATTCCAATTTTTTAAACATCTCCCCCCCCCCCATGATAGAATTAAGTGCATTATATAGTACAAAATTACCATCCAACAGTATATATTAGGTCACTTTTCTAAATACTGCCCATATTTGACAAGACTTGAATCAAAATATTTTTTTGACATATAAGAACCATGACTTAAATATTTCACATCTTTTGACATTCATACATATTTAATAATTATGATATACTTTTGATTCTTCACACATACATATAGTTTACTTTCATTTCATTAAGAAGTTTTTTTTAGCTAAATTTATTCTTTTAGTTATACAGGAAAAAAATTTTAATTTATGAAATTGCAAAGAATCTAAAGTATTCTAATAAAATAGACATTAGTCGCATGGAAAACTTCTTAAATTTCTATATTTGCAATTACATAATTAATCTTGCTTAAGATCTAATTTCATACAGTTTAGTAAGCTAACATGAAATAATTCAGCATGACCAGAACTTTACAACCAACATGAATACTAAATACATTTTAAACTAATTCACCCCATCAAGAATAAACAACACTCAAATAAAACAGGAAACAATTTATAAATTAGCCATTTATTTACTGAAGACTACAAAAACTATATACAAACAAGTTATAATTACAATATTTACAAAGTAAACATTAGCCGAGGTTTTATACAAGCCAAAAAATTTAAAGTCCAAAAGATCTTTAAGACGTACTTGTAATTTGATTATTAGAATCACCTGAAGCTGTTATTGAATGATCTGGCTGCATTTCTTCAGAATCCATTGGCTTAGTTGTGCCCTCAGAAGATAGAACTGATATTGAATTAACATCTCTATCACCAGCAGCATTAATTTGACTTTGAGAAGAATTTGAAGAAGGAATGTCTGCAGTTTCGGAATTTTCCATTTCTACAATAGTTTCAGATAATTGATTGGTCCCTACTTGAGCACTCGAGTCCATTTCAGGCTTGACTTCATCATTAACCTCATTAATTACAACAGAGCAATTTTCAGAATTTAAGTCAACATTGCAATCACCACAACTATCTAAATCAGCTTCTATAACCTTTTCTTCTTTGGACTCTGATATAGGTTCTTCAATTACAGGTTCTGCTTCCATAACTAAGGTACTTTCTGTACCCGATTCCATCTCTGTTATTTGTACAGTTTGGTCCGTTGTTTCGGTTTTCTCATTTGAGAAATTTGCCTCTTTGGTCATAAGCATATCTCCATCCTTTTTAGAAGATTCCAGCTTGTCATCTTGCACAACTTCATTCTTTTCAGGCATCATATCCACATCTTCATTCTCCGTTATTGAAATATTTTCTACACCCAAATCCATCTGACTATCTTTTTCAGACTCACCAGGGCTTGTTTCTACATTCATTTCATCTTCAGCTTTTACTTCACCATCAGCAACACTTTCAGATTCATCCCTAACTACTTCAGGCACTTCTGTAGAAGGTTCAACCTCCATAGATTCTTTAGGAGCCTCTCCTTTAGCTTCTCTAATAACTTTGGATTCCAACAGATCAATACTAGCTTGAACTTTTTTCACTGCTTCTTTACGTGAAAGCCTGATGGAGTTCAGTCCCATAGTATCAATCTCATCCAACTCAAGCATGCATCTAATTAACATTTCATCCAAGTACCTATACTGCTTCTCCTTGTCGGTTCCAGAAAATTTCTCAACATCTTCATGATAACCTTTAAGCTTCTCAAGAATGTTTTCTATCTTCTTTAAAGTTATTTGCTCAGGTGATTCTTTCTTCTTTTCTGCTACTTTGGCTACCTTGGAAGCACTGCAGCCATTCAATTTTACACCAGCATTTTTTGATGCCTCAGGAGCCTTGGCTTTTGGACTTTTAACAGGAGACGAGGATTTCGTTTTTGGATTGTAGTTCTGCTCAACTTTAATAGGAATGTTACAAACTCTAGGTCCTTTGGAAGACTTAGGAACAGGATCTGCAACTGGATGTTTTACAGGTTCTTCAGGAATAAAGATATTCTTCGATGGTTCATTATGCAATCCATAAGAGCCCGATAATGATCGGTGTCGCTTTGATGTACTGTCAGCACCTTCAATCTCAATAGGTATCACCCGAACATGAGGTTTTCTACCAGTATCAATATTCTGGGTGTTATCAACTGACGATTTCACAGGTTCGGAAGAGCCTTCAATAAATATAGGCACTCTATGTTGTAAACGAGGACTATTGGTAGCAGAACTGGATTCATCATTTTTGGGCCCCTGTGGAAGAATAAAGAAACAAAATTAAGCATACTAATTAATTACAATATACAAATCTACTTGCATAAACCACACTATCTTTGTTAATCAGAAATTACAGGTTTACAATGACAGCTGAAAAATTTCTAATAAAACTAACCACAGATCTAACATCCGCAATTAAATTATTTTTTAGCAAAATATTACGAAACAGAAGCAAATCTGTCCCTTAAAAAAAAAGTAGAGATTTAACATTTTAATTATTGCTCGGGGATCTACAGTTTTAAGCCTAAATTATGATTATTAGTCATACTCAAGATAAGTTATTAAAACCGGAAAACAGAAATGCTTTCCAAGATAAAAATATTACAATGCCGGTTCGATCTAAAGTTACGAAATATGTTAAATTTGATGGGAAACAAAAAATTTTGTTTGCATCAACATTAAATTCGCATATTTCTCAGAAGCCTTTCTCAGTTTTTTGAAAGACAACGACACGTATATAAATACTTATTTCACAATTTTTTTTTTATTGATAAACGTTATGTTAACTAAATCATGTACCTACCATTGAGCCAGGATTCGAAAAATCAATGTGCATTTTGTCTTTCTCGGTAGATAAACCAAATCGCTTTCGGAGTTCTTCTTGGCGCTTCACAGGATCAGTTGTACTAAACTGAAAAGGTATGCGTCGGAAATCCATTTTAAAACACACTCTGAACTCGCTCGAACTTTCTGGAAATGCGTAGAGAAATACAGAGAGTTCGTGAAGTAGGAGTATGATGAATCAAATTAAAGGCGGGGCTTAAGCCAGCCAATCGCATTTTTCTTTTCTTTTCACAACGTCTACTGGGGGTGTTGTTAACAGAGTTTTCTGGACCAATCCAGAATTTGATATATGTTGTACAGTAACCCATGGGAATATGTGATATTAAAAATATATAATTATAATTTTCAAGAAATTTACTAAATAAAATGTGAAAAAAAGATTAATGTTGACCAGCTATAGTTTTAATCAGTTACGAAAAAGGAATTTGTAACATTATGCTCATTAAATAAATACCTCAAATAGAAAATAGAAATAGAATTTTTCCTCTGACAGGAGTGAAGTGAATTTAACAGTTAATGACTTATCACACAGAAACGTTACCAACAAAGTTTTGTTTACGTTGTAATATACGGAAGGAGCACAATGCAATTTTCTAATTTTATATATTTTCTGTTCGTAATAGCTTTACAAATTTTAGCTGTCTTATCTAGAAGTCATCGATTAGTTTTAAATGTAAGTTTCAGGGGACGTTTTTCTTTGCAGTTATATTAAATAAACTTAATTGCTTGTAATTTTATATTGAAAATTAGCTATCCAAAGGATCCTCGCTCACCATCCTGAGCTTGGATTTTTCAAAAATAAATATAACTTGAAAATAGTATCGTTTTTGTTACATCAGAATTATTCTCTTAAATACATGCTCTGTAGTAAATTTCGCCAAAAATGAGTTATTTAATTCCGCCTGAAGAACAAAAGACTATTCAAAACTATATTCCTGTGTTTCAAATATATGCTATTGGCATACCATTATTTTTTTGGAATCGGCATTTCTTGCCAAAGTATAACTCTACATGAAAAGTTTGAAAAATCATTCTTTATTTGTGTTACTAAATAAATTTTAAACTTAAATACATACAATAATAACTTGAAAGTTTGAAATTGTTCTTAATTTGTACAAAATATAATTGTGGTGGACTGTTATGAAAAGTCAGAAAAAATATTCTAGAATCTTCCAAGTATTCTAAATCAAAAATAAGCATATATTGTTGACCAATTCATTAAATGAAAAGACTTGTAGCTTATTGTGGAAAACTATTCCCAAGCATGTACAAAGCATAATCTTGTTCATGCATATGAAGACAGTGTTTGGTAACATTTTTTGATATGGTGATGTTTTTTTTTAAAATTGTGACATGAATTGGTTTACTCTGTACAATACGTAAGTGCCGAATATTTCTTAAACAGAAGTTTATTAAGCTTTTGATTGGTATTGGTATCAATACTTTTTGAACCACAAATGGTTTCATGATGACATACTCTAACAATTTTTTTTAAAGAAATATATTAATTGGGCTCTTTAGGATAAGCTGGAAGTCATTCTTAAGCTGCCAAATAAGAACTAAGCAATATTTATTCTCAAATTCTTTTTTTTTTAAAGAAGGAAAACCATCTAATTTGAAGTTTTTTAAATAGCCATTAATAACACAAAATGTGATGATATTTTTTTTTTTTTTTTGAAATTGTAATGGTGACATACAAAACGAAGCACATGGTTGCCGATTCAGCACATACTACACATGTAAAATCGGATTTGCTAACTTGGCAAGTTATCTTGAATGTTAGCATTGTTGCAATAGTATGTAAGTAACCTTGTGACTTTATCAGAATAATTTTGCAGTTAACATAAAATAAATACTTTGGAAAAATAAAATCATTGTGTGTGTGTGTCATATCATGAAGTCACTACCAAATTTGAAAGGTACCTTTTTTCTCTTTAGCCTTACCCAAAACACAGCAAAGGCTGTAAAAAATTGGCTTTTTTACAAAAAATCTGTATTGCTCTATACCTTCCTTAGTTACTAGATTTAAATCCCTTTAAACATGTATGGGAGGAACTTGACTGTAGAGTTAGAAAATGTGATACTTGCGTATTAGCATCACTGCAGCCAAATTGGCATCACACGAATCTCACCCTATTCCACTGAAATCTGTGACTGATAGACTTTTTTCTTATAAAATGCATTAGAGTTTTTGTTGTTTTTTTATCATGGTTTGATTTGCTTGATGCCAATTTGGCTGCAGCAATGCCAATATGTAAGTACCAGAAATGGGATGACTGAGATAAAGATTCCTTAAAAAATACACTGCTACAAGCTTGAACTAATATTACATTACATATAGATACCCCACAAAATCTTGTTATTTCATTGCATAAGAGATTGCAAGCTACCATTGATTCACAAACTTCAATTGAATATTAAATTATTTTTAATTCCATCTTATTTGTGTGTTATGTGATTTCTTTATATGAATTGTTTTCATTGACCAGTTTGAAGTGTTCTTTTTTTTTAAAAAATGTGTGGAAATGCAATTTGTGTTTGAATACCAAAAATATTGCAGCTTTTCAGTTTTTATATTGCCATAAAATGTCACTTAGATATGTGTTCACTTTTGAATCCATTTATGCAATATGTTATTGTAAAATATTTTCTGTTATTGGAGTTGTTTAAATATTTTCAAATTTTACAAATAGCTTATTATTTTAATTTATAAAATCTAAACTTTGTGTAAGAATTAATTACAATGTAAGGGATTATGTTACTAATAGCTATGTAAAGGATTAATGCTGAAGCAAAAGCCTCACTAAAAACTGAAAATGCTAGTCTATTCCTTATTGATATTTTCTATGATTAGCTCTCTGCATATCACAGTGTGGGAAATTTGTATGTAATGAAAATACTTCAAGACTCTCAAGTTATCATGAAAAGATTAAAATATATATGAATAGAAAATTAAATTATTTAATAGAGGTTATATAGTTAGCTATTTAAAATCTGAATTTTATAATTTTTTTTTCTTCTCATTAATTTAAAATATGGATAGAAGAAAATGGTGCAACATTAAAAAAATTTTGAAAAACAGATTAGCATATCAAAATTTATTAAAGACATCTGTTAAATTCTGGGTGTACACATAACATAAAATGTTTCTATATAAATTATTTGTTGGATATTTATGTATATGCATGCAGACACAATAAGCATCATTTGAATCATTCTATTATAAACTAAATCTGTGATTGAGCTTTAACTTTTTTAATTACCATAAAACCCAGCATATAACATGCACTTTTAACCCAAAAATTGAGAATGAAATTTGCGACTGTGTGTTATATGCCGACTATAAAAATGATAGCTTTAAAAATAAAAAGTTTAACATTAAAAAAATTAGATTTCTGCATTTATCGAAATATTGTTTATTTAAAAGAAATGACATCTATTGGGAACTTACAAGGTTGTAGTTATAGAAGTGTACTATTTCAAAAGCTTGAGATAATACCTCGAATAAATAACTTTAAAACATAAGAGCATCTCATGCAAACAAATCGGGTTTCTTTGTAAAAAAGAGAGTGCATTTTATACAGCAAATATACCCACCAATTAAAAATGCAGCTTGAAAGTATAAGTGCAAGTTATATGCCGGATTTTACAGTAGTTAATTTTTTTAAAATTTCTCTGTATGTATTTTGAAAATCTGATGAGATAATAGTTCACAAAGAGTTTACCTAAATTTAGCACTAATTTGTGAATCGTAGTTGTATAATTTCCAATCAGTATTTTCTGATAGCTGTTATTTTCTATTCAAATATTATTATATCTAATTTATTAATTCAGCTCTATAAATGTTTTAAGACTGTTTTTACTAAACATTAAAGAGTAGATCTAAAATTGGAGCACTTTACAGAAAGTAGTGTATTTTTTAATACTTCTCATTTTGTCTGAGTTAATTTACTTGTTCTTGTATTCAATTTTTTATGTTCTATTTATATAAAATGGGTTTTAAATTTAACTCTTAAAGGGAAAATTTACATATTTTTCTAATTATTCTAAATGTTGAGTAATGCAGTAATATAAATGAATATATATGATGTGTCACTATTCATACAAAAATTGAGTGTTTTCTATTTCAAAAAGAGCTCTATTTTTGGATTAGGTTCTTTAACAATAGAGGAAGGCATTCTTGAATGTGATTTGACTTTTTTTTTTTAATTAATTTTAAGTATGGGGATTTTTACTTCTCTCTTATTTCTTTTGTGGATTTTTGGGTCTTATAATTTTATTTATTTATCGTGAAATCTTAAGAATATCCCTTTGAATCTAGGTTCATTTATTGGTTTCTTCCTCACTTCTGAAAACACATTTCCATATATTTTTCTTGTGTTTTTTCATAATTGCTTTATTGCATACTTTTTTTCACTGCTTTTAGATACTTTTCCATCTAAAATTTCATTTCCTGACAACCTTTAATTTAATAGTTAACTTGTATATTACGTTTACTTACTGGACATGACTACTTGTGTGTGGAAAGGCATTTACATCACATTGGAGTAAAGGATTCTGCTTGATGCCCTCTGTGCAACCAGGGTGAAATGGATGGTGACTACCTCAAACACTGCCCTATTGTTTTAAAGTATTTTGTAAACAACTCTACGGGGGCAAATTTTAATTCTTTTTATGCTTCATTATCATTTTATTGGGCTGCTCATCGACTAATAGTAGAGATGCCGAAGAGGACCGTAGGATAAAAAATAAAAAAATTTTAAAAAAAGCAATTGTATTTAATAGTTTTTAGATAATAATTGATTGCTTACTATTTGTGTGGGTTTTTTTTTCGGGGATAAATCTTTATCTGTATAAATGTATACACATTCACCTTTTGCTTTTGTATAATTTTTTAATGCATCTTTTTCCCTAATTTTTTTTCAGAATGATGTTAGGAGTTATTTTCGAATATCGACTTTTGGATTTTTGGCTGGTGGGAAACTTGAAGTACATCTTCAATATTTGACATTTTCTCCAAAGTATAACCCAAAGGTATTTTTCTTTTTTGTTGTTGTTAAAGTGGAAACATTTTTAGTTTTTTATAGTCTTATTTGCCAGAAATATAGTTTGTTAGGTGTTAAACTGATATAAATTATATTCTACAAAACACAAAAATAAGAACAAGAGTAAGAAATTTGTATTATTATTACTTTTTGCTCTAGTTGTAGTTAAGAAATTGGTAAATAAAATTTAAATTTCCTTAAATATATATGTTTGAAGTTTGTAATAATAAATATTGTCATACAATATGTATTTTCATCTGTAAAAAAAATTCAATCATTTTTAGAAAAAGATGTGCACTTTTTAATTTTTTTTAACATGTTTGTAAGTTTAAATTGTATGATTTTCTCTTTTGAAAAATTTTAAATGCACTACTAAAATTATTTTTTAAATAATAATATGCACATCAATTAAATTTCATAGATTAAATTTTTGCATTCACAAAGAACGAAGAAAAAATTAATAATATCAAAATTAAACTCAGTAAGTGAAAACATCTTGCGAACTTGTAACATAAGTAAGTTTTTGTATTCATTGCTTAAGGCTTTTATTCCAAATTTAATAATAAATTATGATTTTTTACTTTTATTTTATTAATTATTGAATTTACTTGCAGCTTGGATTAACACTTACAAAAACTGTTAGTGACAGCATTACTCCATATATGGTATGCTTTTTTTATTTATTTATTCTTTTGGTTAAATGTATAACTTTAAAATACCCATTATATTTTTTCTCCTTAAATTGTTCAACTGATGCACTTCAGCTCTTCTCTATTTTAGTTCAGGTTCAATATGCAAATCAAACAAAATCACTCAGATGTGTTTATTAGAAGACAGCTATTATATTTATGTGGCAGATCAACATTTTTTCCCTTGAATACAGAAAGAATATTTAACTTTTTCCTTTTAAATGAGACAAAATTGTATTGTATTTGCTTCATTAACTTTTTCCTTTTTCCACTGAAAAAATATTCAGCAAAATCAAATACTCATAAAATATTTTCAAACTAATTATTTGAGAGACATATGTTTTACACAAGTATAGTTAATTTTGGTTATATTTAAGTGCTTTCTATAAACCAATTTTTTTATACTGTGTGGTTCTTGAAAGACGTGTTGCCTTTACAATATTTTACTTTATATTTTTCATTCCTTTATGGCTCCTGTTTCTATTTGTTAATCAGTAGAAAGTTATTTTGTTCCCCATTTTTGTCATATGTATAATTTTGATGCAGTTTATATCTGCTAATAGTTGAATAAACTCTCATTTACTTATCTTTATTTCATGAGTAACTTCTTTATAAATGATCTGGACATTAATTGCAGTTAAATCTTGCCATATTGTAAAAGGCATGCACAGGTCATCTTGAAGGTATCTTTGCCAAATATTTTATAGGCATATGGTTTAATAATATCCTCACTACATTTTGTTTGATTATAAAATCTGTTTTCTGAGATCTTTTTGTTTTTTCTATATTAATGGAGGGATAGAGCATGCTCAGAAGTATAATAGTTTTCTTTTTCTCTTGCAATACCTTTGTTTTCATCCTCTAAATTTTGTTTCATACAATTTATCCTCCAAAAACTTTAAAGGATTTTGAATTTCTTTCTGTTCTTTGCTTCCATTCCCTATCAAATTTGTTTTTTTTTTCCCAGCTCTTTAGCCAATTGTAGTAGTGTAGAAAAATTATTCACAGTAGCATTTAATCTTTTAAAAAAATGCCCAGACAGAATAGTGGTTAGTGACACTGAATGCTGTGCCAAGGTCCTGGGATCAAACCCCAAAAAAGGCATGAATGTTTGTAAGTGTATTGTGTCTGCACCGTTGGGGCACTCTAAATGTTTAGTGAGCTGAAAGTCCTCTTGTGGAGTGTGAGACCCTGAACCATCCTCCTTCATCAAAATTGGGGTGGAACAGAGCCAAAATCTACTGGCACCTGCATGGTTCAAAACTGTAGGTTAGATGACATATGTAATCTAGCTCCCCTTGCCATGATGAATTACAGTACACTCTGTCAATCAGATGGCATTAGTAGCAACACATTTTAAAAAGGGCTATAATTAATTGCATTAATACATATTCTAATAGACTATGATCTGACTGCAGATCATCACTTTTACCTCAATATGTGCATTTGGCAAACACTGTTATAATATGTCAAAACTTTTTCAGATCAAAAGATATAAATTACATGGAAGCACAATAAGTTGACTTGGAAAATGACTGCTAATCTATTTGTAGGATTTTCATGGGGCTTGAAGCTGGCAATAGTTTCTAATGGATCTACTCTAGATATAATCCTATCTTAATCCATCCTCAATTGTATAGATGTGGTAGATTTCAAATAATATCTAAACAAAAATTTCAGAATTTTGCAAAACTAATTTATTTTCCTAGTTTTAATGCACAATTCAAACTGCAAGAGTTTAACTATAAAGAATGAGTATTAATTCTTTTTGCATCACTTGTATCTCAAGTATGTAAAATTCTATTTTAAGACATAGATATTCAATCATTAGTGTTTCAATTAGCAATTTTAAATACATGTCTTGTGACTATTTTGGTGCATTTTTTATTTACTGCAAAAAATTTTTTGTCCAAAAATAAGAGGCATTCAGAAAAAAGTACTTTCAGTTTTTAAGGAACTTGCTAAATAAATAAGCAAAACCAGTGGTCAGACTTGTGGCATTTTTGCTTTCAATATTTTCTACAACTCTTTGAATTTGCTTACATTTTCCTCTGCATAAAATCTAGAGCAAATTGAGTTTCATCTTTTTCTGTGTTTCAATAACTTATTTCTCTATTTTTGATTAATTTGCCATTATAAAATTTATTTTGTAAAAAGATCTCATTAAAAAAAACAGCTATTTCATCTGTTAGATCTTTCTATTTCACATATTGTACTTTTTTTCTAAAAGAAAAAATATGGAATCCAATTGTTTAGTTATAATGAAAAAAGGACCAATAAGAACTTTAATGGAATGGAAGTTAAATAAAACTGATAAAAATTGAAATGAAATGAGAGTTAAATAACTGGAAAAAAGAATTTTATGAGTGATAGACAACCCTTTCAGGAAGTGGCTGAAACTGATCATTTATTACAAAAGGGTTGTATAGAAGAGATGGCCAAGAAATTATTTTACCAATAACAGAGAAAAAAGGCATCTCTAAGTCATGAGAGGTAATGAAGTATTAGAGAATTTCACTTATTATATTATGGTATCAGTTCGACTCCATTTGATGTTCTAGGAATATTTTCTTAGAATCCTTGTGCAATGTTCTGTATAAATAGACATTGAAAATCATTAAAGTAATGAAAGTAACTTTTATAAAAAATTTTGACATACAAAAGTTTTAATAACGCGAAGTCAACTCCTTATAGTGTTCTAGTGCTGAATGTATTTTGTTAAATGGTGGGCTGGGTAAGTCAACCATTTCTTAAAATTAGTACTAAAATATTTTTTTATTTTGATAAATCTTGACTTCTATTTATGTATAATTTTTTTAAATTGTATAGTGATATAATTGCCATGTTTGTGTGTGTTTCTTTCCCTGTAGGAAAGCCAGCAAAATAAATGTTTCCTTGCTGATGATGCTTTGACAACTGATGGAAATGTTCAAATTGTATCGTTTCTTTTAGATCTCAAAAATAATGAGTATGAAATATTTGTATTATATTTGCATTGAATTTTTGCTAAAAATGTGCAATATGTGACATTTAAGTATATTTTACTTTTTTTTAGACTCCTGGTCAATTGTAGTGCTCTTCTTCCCTTTCTTGATATAAAATCAAATTTTACTGATTCAGACAAACTGCAAACTCCAAAAGATAAAACCCATCCAATTAGTGAAGTTCATAACATGATTAAACAAAAACGTTCTGTGGCAGAGGAGGAACCCACAAAAGGTTGTTCTTTTTATTTAAAATTAGGTTTTGAAATTTTGTAAGCATTCATTTAATAATTTTATTATTGGTAAAGATAAGTGTATTGTAAATTTATACTTTGAATGGACTTATTTATTAAAAAATTCATGCACTTTGGATTATTTCTGATTAATTAAAATACTGTTACCTCAGTTTTTCAGAAAAAGTTGTTGCCTCAGCTGTGTGGAATTTTTTTTTTAATGTTTGCTTTAGGCAAATTTGAATTGTACCTTTTTACAGGCTTTGCTCAAAAACCAAATAAACCAGAAAAGAATGTTTTATTTTTGGCCAGATGTGTGGGGTACCATAAATTGTTAAAATATAGTTCAAGTTGTTATTTTCAGTTTTTTAAAAAAGTAATTTAGGTGCATACTAAAATTTAAATGTTTTTGTATTTCCAAAATATGGTTGCAATAATTCAGTTAAAAGTTTACTTAAAAGCTTAATTAAACTAGATTATCCAAAATCAGAATATGCATGTTCTCCAGTTATAAAATACATATATATTTATTTAGAAAAACTAATTAGTACAGCAAAAGCTACAGGTAAACATTTCACAGTTGAGTCAATAATTGGTCAATTTAATTTTCTTCCATTGCTGTAGATGAAAGTTCTGATATAAATGATAAAAAAAAATAATAAGTACTTACCTATAATATTATTTATGAGGTTAGTTGTGATTAAAACTACTGTAGGACTGTTATGTATGTTGTAGTTAAGAGAATAACAACCCGGGCTGAAATTTTTCATGGATTTTTGAAAGAATTTTTCTAACTTTGAAAGTACCCATAACAAACAATTGCAATGTTATGATCAATAGATATCTGAGTATGACTGAAAAGATTGTTTGAATTTTCAATTAATTAATACCCTGGGAATGTTTTCATTGTGTTAGACATCAAGACATCTGTGTAGAATTGTCTTAGATATGTAACCTGTGCTCAGTGTAATTGTGAAGTTTATAAATACACAAATTCATTTCATGAGCTTTCTCACAAGCAGTTTTGAGATTGTGTTGAATCTATAAATACTCTAAAATGCTGTATTACATGAAAGTAAAGTGGAATAGTGCAGGACATATCTGAATGAGTTTGCGAGCTGAAAGATGAAATAGTGCCGTTCTTCTATGGTTTGTGGAGAATGAGGTGTTTTAAGAGAAAGCATTGTTTTCAGACATTACATTTTCAAAGATGATATCTATCACAGAAACCAGTTTGATATCAAAATGAATAGAAAAAATCACATAATGATATCTGGGATCCTCACAGAAGTTTTAAACAGCAAATTGTTTTGTTTTATTACCCATATAAGACGATCCCATTAGTAAGACAAGCTCAAAAACTATGAAGATGATCTATGAAAACTTCCAATTTGAATTTGAAAATAAATTTTAGTGCTATTGTAAGGGACTTTAATGTTTTCAACTTGGGTTTCTCATACCTAGAGAATGGGTGTCAGCACTATATTAGTTAAATTAAATTATAAAGATCTAAAAATGATCATTGCTTCATTCATATCATTAATATTAAAGCGCTTTCAAACTATATTATTTTTCAAATTTATTTGCTTTAAAAAAAGTTATATTGGTTCACACCAATTCCCCTCCTCCTTTACCCACTATTAAAAAAGTTTTCCCATCACTCTCGTCTATACCAGCGGTTCTTGAACTTTCAATCATCGCAACCTCCCTTTATGTATCTGGCTGACATCGCGGCCTCCTCCCTCCCAGACTTAATATTCTTAATCAAACTACAAGTTCTGGTAAAATTTCTTCATTGGGGACTATTTAGTAATCTAGTTTAGTATGGCACATCTTTCAATTTTTCCACGAGTCTGTAAAAGTGGGAAATCTCAACGTTATACGAAAGACTCTGCGGACCCCCAGGGGTCCACAGATCAGAGTTTAAGAACCACTGGTATATACTATTAGTTTCGTCTTGCATATAGGCTTACACCAATCCCTGATTGTTGATATTTGAATTCAAAATAGAAGTCAAATAGTGCCAATAAAAAACTAACAATGTCAAAACTTTAATGAATAAGTACCTATATTTCTAAATATCAATACCTAATTGTATGTTGTTTTTAATAGATAACAATTTGAGATTCATTTATTTGTATAAATATTAATCTTAATTATATCATAGCATTATTCATTGTTTTAAAGTTTAAAATTGTTACATACATTTTTAAGTTCTTTATTATTCTAATTTTTTTATAAAAGTCATTTTTAAAAATTTTGGTATCATCCTATATATTTGATTTTGTATTCAGTAGATGTTCAAGAAGAGAAACCAGTGGACTCAAGTAATAAAAAAAATGATGCAAAAACAGAAACACCTTCGAAAATAGAAACTCCTGCTCCAGTAAAAGAAATTGCTTCTGTAGAATCTGCTCCAAATACCTGTGGCTCATTTAAAATACCTTTTAAAAGTGAAATTTCTGATCAACGAAGAAAAATTTCAGATCTGAAAGTGAGTAATTTAATTGTATTTGCATATCGGGTAAATTATTAGGTTAAAAAAGCATAGAATATATTAAGCTTTGAGCAATTTGTTCTAGATTCACCTATATATTCATGTTTTTTTTTTATAGAAGTTTTGTAATTAATTATATATCAAAGCTACTTTTTCTTTTTTCTTAGTTTATTGTAACCATGAAAAATGATGATGCTGTAGGATTGTACAGTCTTTATTTCCATAACTGTGCTAAGAATGATCAGTTACTTCTTCCTGTTAATCTTTCCGTAAGTTTGCACATTTTTTATGGCACATAAATGGTTAAGTTTGTTGAATAATTTAAATAGTAGATTACAGTGTGTATGTAGAATATGCAATTCTTTGTGTTTTTTGCTTTATACCTTTTTTGTGTTTTTGTTTTTACCTTATTTCATTTATTTCTTTTACATATTGAATTTTTCTGATTTAGACATGTTTTTTGGGGTGAGAATAAGAAAAATCCATAAATTCTAAGTTTTCTTGAATTTTTCTATTTATTGTTTAATCTATGCTTTTAAATGCAAATTTTTAGAAAAATATTTATTTTCCAATAACTATGTTCAATATCTTATAAATTTCTATTAATTAAAAAGCTATTTGAAATAAATCTTGAGAAAAAAGATTTAAGTGCTTGGGTTTTTATATGAGGTAGTTATATTGTAGTATGCTATAAAAAAATTCACTTCATATTTATAATTTAAAAAGTGGACATTAAAATTTTTTCATATACTGCTATATTAAATATCTGGTCAGAAACTTAAATAGCTTCAGAAATATGATTATTAGTTGTTTTAACTATAAATAAGGTGTTTCCTTTTGTGAAATATTAATTTTAATTTTTCAGATTGCCATTATAGAGCACAATGGCAAAAATTATCTCTCTGCTGGTGAAATGCCTTTACCAAACCTTTATTTTATGATGTCCTTAATCTTTCTGGTATCTGGTTTTGTATGGATTGGTGTATTGAGAAGGAAAAAGTAAAAATCTCTCTCTTTTAACCATCTCTTTTATTTATAATTTTAAAAATGTTCTTAAAGTTCAGTAATTGAAACATGTGTGATGTATAATAATGGTTACATGGTAATAATGGTGATATGATAATGTGAATTGAGTCATTCATCTGCACAACCAAAATTTATTTTAAAGCATTATACATAAATTTATATCAAATTTATTATTATTTAATTTTAAGACTTACCAATTAATGGAATTTTTTTACTCGATTTAATAGAATAATATTAATTCTCAATAGATATGCTTAATTATCTGGAGCAATTCAGATTCATTTTTACTTATATCATTTTGTGTTTAATTTGTATTTTTTTTTTCTCTTTTTCAGAGAGGAAACATTTAAAATTCATTATCTAATGGGTTTACTCGTCTTTTTGAAATCATTATCTCTCTTGTTTCATGGGGTAAATAAACATTCATAATTTTAACTTTTTTAATGAATTTTGTTGACGTATTAAACTGTATAAAGTAGCAATGTGTTTAAAGCTATAATTATTTTGTTATTAATGTTAATGTAATTTTTGTAGATAAATTATAATATTATTGCCAGAGAAGGAACACCTATGGAAGCTTGGGCTGTTCTTTATTATATTACGCACTTGTAAGTTCATTTATGTTTGATCATTTATTTTTATATTTTTTTAAATTTTGAATTTGATTTCCCTTGTTTAAATGTTACAGTATTTATGAGTGATAATTAAATATGAAGTCATGTTGTATTATACATTCTATACATTTATGATAAACCATATTTATACCATTGATTCATGAAGTGAAAAAAATCATATAAAATCGAAATAGTTTTATCAATTTTAATAATGAAATACTTATACATTAAATATGTTAATGTAGAAGCATTTATTTTCAGGTATAAGAATAATGTATTTTAAATTCAAATTTTTTCTTTTTAAAGATATGTTCATCCATAAACATAATTTTAATAAATTTTAACACCCTACACAACTTTAGCTAATTTTAAAATTTTCCAAAATGGACCAGCATATCAAAATATTTACATTTAAAAAAGTGTTATCTGTTTTTATGATGATTTTATACTAAAACTTTTATTGATAATTTAAAAATTTCTTTTCTTAAATTTGTATGTCCGAAAAATTTTTTATTTGATTGCATTGTCATTTTTTATTCTCAATTATTTTTATCTACATTAATTTTGAGAAAAAATTTAAAGTATTCTAGTATAAAGTATATTGATTTTTTTTTTTAATTCAAAATAAAACTTGCAAATTGTTTTTCTTAAAGTGATAATCTTCATTTATTCTTAGAATTGTATTTATGTAGATCTAAAGCAGAGGTTCCCAAACTTTTTTGTCTCATAGACCCCTAGCCATGTTTTTCGGTTTTGTGTAGACCCCATCTGGAGATTAATTTTAGATCCCATTTCCAGATTTGGTGACTAAAAGATTAAGTTACAACTTAGTTCGATTAACTATAAAAGGGTATTTTTTATTTTTCAGTGTGTTAGAATATTCAAATTAGTTATATTTTCAACACTTAATTATTATTTAGATAACATTTTTAGTTGCTTCAAAAGTTTCACTGCTATTTTTATTTTCACAATTCATCCATTGATTTCAATGTAGTGATGGAATTGTAGTATATCCAAAAACAACTTTGTCATTTTTATTGATTGGTGAAAGAAGTATATTAATGGGGCCAACATTCTGTTCAGTCAACTATTTGGTCCATAAGTGGGAGAAAATTTTCATGATGTTGCACGGTTGATTTTCCTTGATTAAAATTTTTCACTGAAAGTAAATCCTCCTTAAATCCATGTTTTAAGGAAGTTTTATAAGTGGTTCCCTTGTGCAATTTATTAATCCTTTGTTTAAAAATATGTTTTAAAAAATACTAGATTCGTTAAAATGAACATTTTTGAAGGTATCATCAAAATCTTAAAAACACAACATACTGAAAATATTTAAATTACTTAATGATATCTATATCATTCATGTAACAACCTCTCAATAATTAATCATTCATTGGTGTCTTTTGTTTAACTTTCCAAAAATTTTAATTTTTGAAATTTTCTATGAGCTTTTTAAACATTTTCTCTGTAATTTATTCAATTAATCTTCTCATTAAAATTTATTCAATTCATATAAAAACTGCCAGGTTATGTTAACTAGTTATTTATTCTAATTTCTTTTTCAGGCTCAAGGGGGCTCTGCTGTTCATAACCATTGTTCTCATAGGAACAGGATGGGCCTTTATTAAACATATTTTAAGTGATAAAGATAAAAAGATCTTCATGATTGTCATTCCTTTGCAGGTAAAAATGAATGAAAAAGATACTTTTTGCTTATTATTTTGTATTCTTATTGCTAGAGATAACATATTAATTAATTTTAGGTTTTAGCCAATGTAGCCAAAATTATAATGGAGGAGAGTGAAGAAGGTCAATCACAGCATTATACATGGAGAGAAATATTCATTCTAGTAGATCTTATATGTTGTGGAGCCATATTGTTTCCAGTTGTTTGGTAAATAGAAATTTTTTTCTTCTTAATTTTTAATACTCGATTTATAATTAATTTAGCCCAGAATTTTAATACAAAGAAGTGTACTAAATAAATGGTTTATTGTTTCACCTTCCCCATAAGTTTGAAAAGTTATT
The DNA here is from genome assembly GCA_019973975.1 of Trichonephila clavata. Classification (NCBI taxonomy): domain Eukaryota; kingdom Metazoa; phylum Arthropoda; class Arachnida; order Araneae; family Nephilidae; genus Trichonephila; species Trichonephila clavata. The sequence continues at coordinate 7,861 of BMAO01003336.1, read as the reverse complement.
TTAGTAGGTGATTATTTTTTTTAAAAAATAATTTTGTGATTTGATTTGAAAATATTTCTATTTCCAAGCTGTAATTCTTTTGTTACTTATTTGTTGTTCTCTCAGAATAATTGGATTTGGAAAGTGTATATTGTATTTCTGGATAATTTAAATTTTTTTTAAGATCTTGAGGATTTTTCCTTAAATTTTATACAATTTTTTTAAAAATTTGATTATGTAAACAATTATGTTAAGCTTTTACGTGATATTAAGTACATAAAAAATTTGATACTTCGTATTTGTATTTGAATCATATGATTAATTGTGCATCACTGAGCTAAAAGTTAAACATAAAGCTTTATGCTTAACTTAAACATAAAGCTTTTTTTTTTTCAACATAGCTCCATTAATTTATACCATTTAGTATTTATTTTATGTCGAGACTTTATAAAGTTATCTAGGCTTTTAAATGGCTTTAGGCTCTTTGAAGTAGCAATGATTTTTTCCCAGTTCAATAAGTTTGTAATTGTATGTATTTTTTGCAACTTGTCTTATGTTTTACTTTAATAACTGTATCCTTTAGGTCAATCAGACATCTTCAAGAGGCATCTCAAACAGATGGCAAAGCTGCGATTAACTTGGAGAAATTGAAACTTTTCAGACATTTCTATGTTATGGTGATTATTATTATTTTTTAATTGGAACTGATGAGAATCTCGTACAAATTTTTTTTAAAGTAATATCTTAGCTTTAGCAATATTTATTTCCACAAAACTTTAACGAGTAAAAGAACAAAGTGTGTTTGTATTAATTAATTTTAAAAAGTAGTAAATGCAGCATTAAGTTTTGAAAGCATATAAATAATGTCTGTAAATTGTAAAAACAATTTGTGCACTGCATTTTAATTAATACAAAAATTATTTATATATATATCTGTGTTTGTTCAAAGAATTGTTTTGTAATATTGTTCCTCATTTTTCCAGATTGTTTGCTATATATATTTTACAAGGATAATAGTATACTTATTGAAGGTAGGGAAATTTATAAATATATTTATGACAAATGCATAAAATTCAACTTGTTTAATTTGAGTTATTATATTTCTTTTTCGTGTTTTAATAATATTTTTTTGTATAAATTTTGTGAAATGTTTATTTCATTTCTCCACAAATTTTACTCATATGTTAGTTGTAAAAGTTGGGGGATTTCAAAATATTTCATTTTTAAAATAATAAATTTAAATAAATTTATTTTTTTATATTGAAAATGGTTTGTTGAAAATACTGAATAATTAATATTTTAACTGATACTATAAAAACCAGATGAAGATTCTTCCATTCTGTTTCTACATTCTGAATTTGATATTTTTTGTACCATTTATAAATGTCTAATTTATTTTGACCAAGACTAAAACTGTATTTTTTTTAAGTATTTAATGTTCTTTAAAAATTTCTGATAGAATTTTTTTTAAATTTTACATGCTGTATATGTTTTAGTAATAGATGCATAATCACAGGATTATTTTTTCATTAATGGTAAATAATTGAATTGTTCAATGTTATGCTATTATCAATAAATATTTTTTTTAAATATTAAATTTATTATATTTTATTGCAGATCACAGTGCCTTTCCAATATGAATGGCTGGATGAAGTATTCCGAGAAGCCGCAACTTTTACATTTTTCATTGTGACTGGAATTAATTTCCAGCCTACAGTCAGTAATCCATACTTTCGATTATCTCAAGAAGATGATATAGAAATGGATGAAGTGTAAGACATACATTGCATTTTATTACCCATTCTTTACAGAAGCAAATTTTTAAATAAAACTTATCAATCTCTCCAGCTAGCTTGCATATAATTTTGTTGATAAATGCTCTTATCGGGATCTACCATAAGACACAACATATCCAGAAATTTTTAATATTTTTTGAAAGATTACATTTTTTTGAGATTCAAAAAAGACCTGCAATTGTGCTACAAAGAACAAACAAATAAATACAAAGATAAAAAAAATAAACCATGATATCTTGTGATGAAAAATGTGCTAAAACTATATGAAGTGGTTAGTTTTTTTCCTCTCCATTAAAAAAGAATTAAGTGAAAGCATATTGATTAGAAAGTTAAAAATGTTCCTAAAATCCACCTATTCACATTCTCCACCCATTCTTTTTCCAAAAGAAAGTGAAATGTTCATTCCTTCTGCCATAAAAATATATGAATCAATGAGCTTCTGAGTGTTGCAGTTGAAATGTTAAAAGAATCAGAAATCAGTGCATTTCAATGCCATTTAAAATTTCCTAAAAAAGAGTTTTAAACAATCTCTTTGAAGTGAAAACCATTATCATCCAAAGTTTCAGCTTCCTAAATTTCATGTGTCTGAGTCTTTCTGTTTTTGTGCTACATCGCATATAAACTCTTCCTTTTATTAGTATAGATCAGTAGTCTTCAAACTGTGTTCCATAAAACCCTGGGGTTTCACGAGTCACAATAAAAAAAAACGAGAAGAAATAAATATGCATGCAAAATGGATTCATGTTCTCTATGAAGTTTGTATAGTTACAAGTATTTGAAGCTTATCCCCCCTTCCTTCCCCCATTCATTAAAACTGAAAATTTTATTTATAAGCAATATATTTTGCAACATTTTTTAAACTTTTGTTAAAATATTGAAAAATAATATTAAAGCATTTTATCTGTATACATATATTTCTAAATACATTGTGAATATTCTAATGTTTACTATCTCGGGTTCCACGAGATAATTTTATTCTCATTGGTTAGTTAGCACAATGTCTTACTAAATAATTTTCTAATGGAGAATATGCACCTTTTGCATTTGTGTAAAACACCTACAATGAAGGAAAGGGAACATCATATCAACAGGGTTGATGTTAAAATCTAAATTTTTAAGCAAGAACAGCTTCTAAATTTTAGGTCAAATTCATGCAAAATACACAGTATATATCATGCAGCAATAAATATTTTGATGCTATTCAGAATACTGTGTTTAAGTTAAATATATTTCTCAACGTAAGTGGCTACAAAAACAAATTAAACTCGGAATAATGTGATTGCATTTAATCTCAATAGATCTAGACTTCGACAGTTTGTGTAAAATATACTAGCATATATTCCAGTTACTAAATATAATGCATGGATAGGTGACACTTGAATCATAAATTAATACTAATAAATAAATTATATTAAAAAAGTTAGAGTAGAATTAGAGTTTTCAATGCATTACTTTTTTTATAATTGCCTTTACATAAAGGGCCTATAACATGTTGATCTACTTTAAATATTATTTTGATATATATTCTTCAAAGTATGTGTATGGAATGGGGTTCCGTGAGTTTAAGAAGTCCGAAGTCCACTGGTATTGATGATGAATTGATAACATAATAATTTTTATGTTATGTCTTTTGAATTAACTATATAAACAAATGGTAATAATTAAATTAAGTTTCAATTTGGTACATTAATTTTTTTTATTATTAAATTGTTTAAAATTTTATGTATTTACTAAATATCACAATGCAGTTGATAATATCCTAAACTTGCTTCTTTTACTCTCTCTTATCTGAATATTTACTATTTATCTGTAATATCTATTTTATTTAGTACTGTTCTTTTTATTTTACCTAGATATTTTAATTGGTTTGGCAATGGTGTAAAATTTGGCCATCTGTGTTAAATTAGTATCAGTTACAAATAATTTGCTGTAAAACTTTGATTCCATTAAAAAAAAACATTTTATTTGATAACAAAACCTGCTGCTTACATCGAAAACAGCCCACTGCAAATTTGAAAACAGTATAGAAATAGTCAATTTTAATATTAAAAAACAATGCTAGCACTAGTTCTATTTTCTGCACATGTAAAAACTTCCTCAGAAATTTGAATATATATGTATATTAGTTAGCAGCTTGAATTAATTACATTGCAATTGAACAATCACCTCAGATTATTGCTTTTCAATGTTCCAAAATTAGAGTTCTATAAGTTTTTATGTCAAATCAAGTTTCCCAAATCTGATGTTCAGAAGGTTATTTGTTTTATTCTATACACATGAACAAGTGTTTTCTGTAATGAGATTTGGAAAAAGTGGCATTAGAAGCAAAATGTCAGAGAATTATTTAACTGCTTTTTCTCAGAATCATTGCATTCCAGTTTGAACTTGAATATGAGAAACTCTTAAAAATGGAGTCAAAGCTTCAATTATTGCAGTAATATTAAAAAAATTTCAAAATATGCTTTTTTTTTGTCATTATTGCGAGCACAGTAAATTATATTGATTAACCCATTCCTCTCCCCCTCCTACACTCACACTTCTGAAATTGAAATCCTTTGTGTATGTAAAATGTTATAAAACTTTGTGTATAAATCAACCTTTTTTTAGAATTAAACTTTTTCACTTTTTTTCACACAATTAATTTGTAGTCATGAACTATGTAAGGCAGATATGAAAAAGAAACTTTTAAAACATAGGTCATCTCACGGGAACAAAAATAAGAAAATATTACATAATGCATACGATTTTGGAGGAAAGTTTCTTTAATAAATATATTTCTTTTAACTATAAAAATATTAATCCCCTCTTTATTTTTTTTTTTTGGTACCAAGCTCTATTTATTTGCTGTACTAGTTCTTTTTTTTTATCTCAGTATTTTTTTGAAATTTTGGTAGAACGAATTTGTTCTTGAGTAATATTTTCTGCAGTCTTTGCTAAAAAATCTAATTTTGCATATACTTGTTTTTGTGAGCTAGATATTTAAATTTTGGTTAACTTATTGTAATTTTGTTTCATAACCACTTTTTGGAGCTTCAGTTAAAAGAGTAATATAAAAAAATATTTAAGTCAATTCCTACTTAGGTCAGCAAGTAAAAATTTTATTTTAGTTACTTTTTATTAAATAGTTAAAATTAATATACGTTTGACAGAATCACAATATCAAGTGACAAAATAGAAAATGATTTTCTTTGCAATGTTCCGTTTTCCTTTCTATACATGGTGTTGGACTATTTTTTTGTTTGTTACTGTTTATTCATAAAAAAATTTAATTATTCTAATAAAATAGTATAGTGAAAAGGAAATCACATTCTCAGAAATCAGGCCATCCCCGGTGGGATTCGAACCCACGACCTTTGGATTAGAAGTCCAACGCTCTATCTATTGCACTGCAGGGACACTACAAATGATTTTCCTTTCTATATATGCTGTTGGACTATTATTTTTGTTTGTTTCTATTTATTCATTTTTTAATTTAATTAATGAATTAATATTTGAAAAAACTGTATTAACATCAAGTGTCATCCACTATAAGTTGTAAAAAATGTATTCAAGCTTGAATGGATGAATAGAAAGTATTTTATTAATGATTGAAAGTTTGAACGATATATATGTATAAATGAATATATATATATATATATAGGGAGAGAGTGAACTAATATTAAGAATTTAAAAGAGGAATCAATTGCTCATTGTAGTCTGTTCTTTACAGTATTATAAATTAACTTTTTTTAATATTAAAAAGTTGCTTCAATAAGATTAACTAAACAATTCAAAATGCGTAGTCAGTGTTATTACCAAAAAAATTGAAAATAACTTTTGTTGAATTCTATGATAAAGTTATTAAATTTTCTTTTGTTTTTATTTTGTACAGAATTACCCAAACTGGTTTCACTGAAAATGTCTCGAAGACTGTGAGATCCAGAGATAATGCTAGTCAAAATGAGGAAGGAACTGCAACGAAGCGAGAAAGTAGTCATGAATATGATTAGCATAACTTTTGCTTTTAGGAAATGTATTTAGATTATAAAATTGCATAATTTCATTTTATTTTTCTTACTATTTATAATTTTTTCATATTATTTCATTAGTATTTTACATTTATTATTAATAATTTTAAGTATATGATATGTGTACTTAGGTGTGTAAACTGAATTTTTTGTGGATCTCGCAATTATTGTAAAAAATAATGAGCTACTAATTTAATTTTGTTCAATAAATTTCAATTAAATTATTTCACTTTAAAAATTTGTTTGAATAATATTTTTGTTATTAGAGACATTGATTGCAATGAGAAAGAGCAATCATTTATGTGTTGCAATTTATTAAAGCATTTCCTTGATATAACTTATTTCTAATGGGCAAGCTTATAAATTTTGCCCTTAAAGCATAAACATGCCAAAGTTTCAGTCTGATAGTTATGAATATGTTTGTATATTGTGCTAACTGTGTACACACAGAATCATTTTCATAACAGTAATGAACTGTGTGATGGTATGGTGTTTTAGTTTTCTGGTTTGTTTGAGAAAAGTCTTTGTACAACAAAAGTATGTTTTTTCTTTCCTTTGCATGTATATATGTAAATTTTTATAAAGAGTAATATAATGTAGCAATAACACCATTAAGCTGATGAATTCTTCTCAGAAAATATAAAATATTGAACTGTGTAGAAATTACTGTAAAATCTGGCATATGATGCACAATTTTAACACAAAAAAATAAGATTGAAATTTACAGGTGTGCCTTTTACCCCACGTATAACAATGATAGCTTTAAAAATAAAAAAAAAGGGATGAGTATTAAAAAAATAAACTTCTACATAGATAAAAATACTTATTTATTTAAAAGAAATGACTTGCCTTATGAACTTAGAGTTGTAGTTCCAGAGAAGTATACTATTTTTTCAATAGCCTGGGATAATGCCCCAAATAAATAATTTCAAAAACATAACATTGCATATATATATCTCATGTTTCTTTGTAAAAAAGGAGGTGCATGTTATATGGCAAACAAACCGTAAAATTAAAAAATACAGTTTGAAAGTATAGGTGCTTGCTATATGTCAGATTTTACGTAATTTAGAACTAAAGAATATTACTCTTCAATATATAATAAGTCGTATAAAAAATAGAGAGGTTGTATTTATATTTATCTGAATTTTTCTTATTACATTGTGAAGTACTAAGAGTATCAACTAGAGTAGTTGTTATATACAAATAGAAATTTCTCATGCAGTTTTAAGCTTTTCCTTAATGTGTAATGACAAAAAGTTTATATGAATTAAACATTAATTTATCCTTTATTTTCTGTCTGTAAAAATAACAACAATTCAATTGTTTCTTGAAGACTGACAGAATTGTAAATATTCAGTTTTTTCCAAGTAGTTTGGCTCTGCAAAGTTATTAAGCTGCATAAGATATTTTGTATATTGCTTAACTTGAATCTAAAGCTTATCTCAAAGTTAACATAAGTGCATTTAGAAATTTTCTTCTGTGATTTACTATATTTTAATTATGGTGTCTATTTATGCTTACATACATTTTTGAATAAAATGAAATGTACAAACATGTAAACCAACATTTTCTGTAACTATTCAAGGACTTTGCTCTATATGTATATGTGATATATTAAATGTATATATGTTCTGATCTTATTTTGTGTTTTTTATTAAACTATTATTTAGAGACAGTTAAATACATTGGTTAAATTGTCCTGTGATAATACTTATTTAGTATATGATTTCATAACTTTCTTAATTATATAGAAATTTTAAATTTTTTACTTAATTTGAATTGTAATACTTTAATAGACAAGACAACTTTTTTAAAGATTGGTATCTTATACTCCAGAAAAAAATCAGATGCATTGGAAGATTTATTTAAATCAATAAAATCTTATAACTGATGAAGAATGTTTAAATGGCAGTTGAATTAGAATATGATTGTTTAATTTTGATATTCTCAAATGAGTAAGATATAAAAAACAATTATTTTTAAAACTTGATCTATACGTTGTCAGTCTTTTTGTAATGGGATTATCTCACGTAAAAAAAAGATATTTATATTGTTTGTGTCCTTTAATGTATTCCT
>BMAO01003335.1:0-85525 GCA_019973975.1 Trichonephila clavata | reverse complement strand
GCCTTAGGTCTTACAACACTTATAAACAATGCTCGTTTTCCTTTTTAGTCAGTTATATCTCTATCAAAAGGTAGTTTCTTGTAGTTTTATTTGGTATTAAGTTATAAAAGAAAAAAATCTTGCAGCTTCTCTTTGGACTTTCGAGTAAATGATTCTTATTACAAAGCCTGTTTGAAAAACACTTCAATATTCACATAGTGTTATTAATGTTAGCGAAGTTCTGAATTTAATTTTGTGTGCAGAAACTTAATGATACTTTAGTACTATGTTAAAAAATGCTAGTTTTATGCTTTTTTTTTAGTTGTAATTGTAACCAGATGCCGTACAATTAGTGTCAATGTCGATTTAAACTGATTTCGGGCCCTGGGCGCAGAAGATCTACGGGGTCCCTTCGCACTGGCCAGAAAACCTGGTTAAGCCTAGTTTATCCGGGTCCCTGGGCGTCCAATGAATAACCCGGCACTGCATGTAATCAAACAGGCGAATCAAGCGATTCACAACATAGCATTAAAAACAGAAATAAAAGAAAATAAATTAAAAGCGAATCCTGACCTACATATATCTTCCCGTTTACTTGTATTCTCCTAGTTGGAGAGTCATTTTATATGATCATATCTATAGCTCCTTACCGTGTTTACTATTGTCTCTATGTTAGCAGCAGGGGCGGCATTTGGACCAAATTTGTAAAATACTTTTTTTTTGTTACGAAAAAATTGGTATGAAAATATTTTTTGAAATATTATTATTTATATTTTGGAAACCTGGTACCTTATTTAAATATCTGGAATTTTATTTTAGATTGAATTGAAATGTGCTGACTACTGCTAGTAAAATTTGTAACGACTATATCTTTTTCCAAAAAATAAAAAATTCATGGCGTAGGGATTTGTTGTCGCAAGTATATGGGCTCCGACCTCGAGATACAGGTACAAATGATTATCTTTTGTAAATGGAATTACTACGTTAGGGTGACAAATGTGCACAAAACAATATTTTGTTTAGAGCAGCGTTCGGCAAATTGCAGTTCTTCAAAATTCTGCTTTTATGTAGAATTAAAAATTATGTTTGTGTTAAAAAGTTACATTGTTCACTATTTTCTAATTTATAAATATCTCTATATAAAAAAAAATACTTGCATTTACATACCCACTTAAATATTTGACTGGCTTTCTGATAAAATTTATTTTTAAATATGCATTTGATTTTTTTTTTTTTTTGTATCTACTCGTAGCAATGCAAATCTGGTATTTCATTTTATATATCTTATTTTACTACTCTGTACTGTGTACATTTAAAGTCAGTCTTCTTTTTCTTATGTGTTGAACTTTGAAGTGTCCAAGGCTGTTGTGTACTTTAAATCATGAAATTTGATATGTTTTTTCTAATTTTCTTCTGTAATTTTCTCCCGTCCCTAGTGGGTCACAAAAGACATTCTTTTCACCCACAGTATGTCCGGTGTCAGCTAACTTAAAGGGAACAGACAATAAGAATTTTTAGAAGATAGCCAGCCACAAGAGATTTAGTCTTGAATGTAGTTATTTGAAATTAAAATAAACGCCTACGGTCTCTACCATCAACTGACTCAATTTCGAAAAAATGGCCTGCTGAAACTGGCACAATTCAATTTTTTATATTTAGCTTGTTTGAAATAGCAACAGGTAATTATGTTTTTAATTTCGAATTAATTTGTACTTTTTAGGACTTAAAAGCATATTCAAATTCCTCCTGTAAGGTACACCTCCGAATCAGCGCAACCGGTCTCTGAATACGGATCTTAGGTCATTCTATTAAAAAATTGCAACATTGTCTGTTCCATGCTTTGATTTAGAGACAAACAGAATTTGTACGAGCGTAAGCGCATCGCGTTATAAAGCGATTGCAACTCGCGGGGGCGCGGTATCTTTGGGTTTGCATAAGAAATAAAAATGCTAGCTTAGGTAGACACAATGCACAGGCTTTCAAAAAGGTTCTTACAGCGTATTTATTTTTGATGTGTAACATCTTTCCTCTCGATTGATGGAGATTTGGGGAGTGATTTAGTGAAAAGGGACGGAAATGCGTAACAGGAAGTTGGGGAAGCGCGCGCTATTCAGTGAAGTTCTGTTTTTTCTCCTTCATTCTGGAGGGGCTCCGTTCCCACCCCACCCCCTGCGGTCTAGGCCGTGGGATCTTTGTTTTCTCCCTTTAGGATCAGAGAAGAAGCTAAGTCCTTTAGGCAGAGACGCGGTTAGACAATGACGAACGAGTTTCGATACCTGACTTCGATTGCTGCGTACTATTTAAACGACCGGGCCACAGAGCAGCTGGTGTTGCGATCTATCGTACACAGAACAACTCACATGTTGTGGCTCGACCTATGGATACTATAAGAGGTTTGACCCAATGTAATAAAGGGACACGCGGGAATGGGTTTTAAATAAGTCCACTATTTAATTAAACACATTGGACAAAACAAACATTAATATACATAACTAGAGAGGACTGATTACAATTAAAGGGATCGGAACACATGCTCATACGTCCGTACAGTTTCGAAGCTAGGCCATCACTGGAGATAGTTCAAGCCGCTAGAGGGCGTGAGTCTTTCTGCTGTTTATATGTGAGGAGGGGTTTACAATCTCCCCCTATGGACCGACGACGTCCCGGCGAGGAGACAGAATCAGAATGAGCTGTTGTGCTAGTAGGCTCTTGTTGAGGGATGGATGTTTTTGCTGAGAATGGCTGTTGAAGCAGTTGACGGACTTGGAATATGTTTATTTTGTGGACGCAATTTTTGTGGTCGGTGCTTCTTCTAAGACCAGAGTGGTCTATACATTTTTCCTATGACAGGAATTTTGATTGCCAGGTCGGCACTTCTTCCGAGACTAGGGTGGTATATAGACCTTTCCTATGACAGGAAATTTTTATTGCCGGGGCGGCACTTCATACGAGACCAGGGTGGTCTATATACTTTTCCTTTGATAGGAAATTTTTGACTGCCAGGGCGGCACTTCTTTTATGACCAGGGCGGTCAATACACTTTTCTTATCACAGAAATTTGGATTGCCAGGGCGGCACTTCTTTCATGACCAGGTGGTCTGTAAATGGTGGGGGCCCTCCCCCTGGTTGAAAACATATTGCAAACATTTTCCGCAATAATTAATTACAAATAATTACTCAATTACCGAGCTACTCATAGCTTTTTTGAATGATGAACTCAAGCTCGAAATGAACACAAATCGAAATGTTTCGACAACTAACAGTGGTACTGTTATTGACACTATTTTTCAACGGTTTTTAAATACTTTGAAAACACAAGTATATGTGTCATACTTTAGTTATCATATAAATTATCATTACCGCTCTTCCCCAAATTGAGCAAGAATAATTATTTTTGATAAAAAAATTGCATTACTCCTTGTGTTAATTAAATAAAATTTTCATTAAAGATATAATTATTTCATAGAAAATTATTTCCAATCATACTCGATTCATTTTCCCCCCAGGATTTAAGTTGCTATTGCTAATTTACCACAATAACATGCCAGATGTTACACATCGTATGCGACTACTGTGTAAGGCTCGTTTCTTTTTTATTTGCATATCATTTATTTAAAGACTAACACGACTTGAATTTCTAATTAAACTAATTTCTTTAGTATTAAATGACAAAATACCCTGTGTCTGGTCGATGGATTTGAATTTCTGGCTCTAGGACATATTGTGTGTCAAACACAAAGTTTCTTATTAAAAGATATATACTATATATTTTTACCCTATTAAGGTAAAGTATTAAGGAATATTTTATGTATTTGCCTTCATGAAAAAGGGGACTATAAAAACAATATATTTAGTTTTAAAAAATCTCTTTCATTAATATATATATATATATGTATACATTTATATAATAAATAAATTCACGTAGTGATAACGATTTCAACTGAAAGGACAACTGAGTTAAAAGAAAACTAGCTAATTTTTTAAAATCAATGAAATTATTTGGTATATGCGTATCCATAGCTATAGTTAAAGAGTACATGGTTTTTCAAATTTCCTCTTTAGATTAAATCGAAACAATATTAATCGGTGCTAAATTTTTTTTCCTCATAAGACAACTTCCACTTCCAGAACGAAACATGCACATCCTTCATTACTGTTCCCAATATTAAAAAAAAATGCGCTTCATTTGTCTTGTTTATTGTAAATTTTCATTTTTTTTTTCTGATTACAATTATGAATCATTTTTTGAACCACCATGTTAAGTCAAAGTAAAACATGTGTTTTAGATGGGATTTTCCCCCCTCTTTTTTATGCATCAAGAGAAATTTAGTAATATTATGTTGCAATTATAAATACATTCTTATAAGTAATTGTGTTATTGATGGTCGAAGTATCGAAAAGGCATTTCTTAAAAATGCTCTCGGAATATTTAAAGTTTATGAATTAGGTCAATAATAGGTTAGTTCTTTCAATGTTTACTTTCTTTTTAATTTAAAGAGAGATAAATTTAGTAGAATTATTGTCAATTTATTTTCAAATAAGATTGCACACACATGTGTTAATATTTAAATGTTATCGAAAATATCCCGAAATGACATTTTTGCAGGAAGCTAAACAACAGAATTTTATTGGAATGAGAAGTATAATGTATTTTTTTATTATAATAATAATCATGAAAATACTCGGAAACACGTCAACTGTATAAGATCGTGGTGCGAATTAAAGACAAGGTTAGAAAAAAATTGTACTCTGACGCGGAACAACAAAATGCATACGATCAAGAGAAAAAAGCAATGGTGCGCCATCATTGAAAGATTGATTGCAGAAGTACAATTTTTAGTCTGTCAAAATTTAGCATTTAGAGGAACTAGTATGAAAAGTTAAAATATAACGATAATTTTTTACAGACAGTTTAGATATTGGCCGAATTTGATCCAGTTATTTCAGAACACATTAATAATGCCAGTAAATGCAAAAGTAACAAAACACGTATTTCACACTACTTAGGGCAGCATTTTCAAAATGAAATAATTACTATTCTACCCCAATCTATTCGTAATTAGATAACATTGTCAAAAAAGCAAAATATTACACTATAATTCTTGACTCTACACCAGATATTAGTCACAGAACAAATAAATTTTGTCGTTAGATGTGTGAGCTCCACTGGTGGTAAGGAATATATTTTAGAACTTTTCTAGTAGTTCTTAGGAATACTACACAACAAAGGTTTTCAGATATGGACACAGTCTCTATTGAATCGGAAATCTCTGAAAAAATTGATCTTACCAAAATTATAGACAAATTTGCTTCTCAGAAAGCCAGAAAAGTTTTTTTTATAATTAATTTTTAAGTAGTCTTTGTAGAAGGACTGATTTATATACTTTTCGTTTTCACGAGATTGATGCTTCAGTACTTTTTTATTAGATTTTATTTTCTGAGTAAATACTGTTGTTTTGCTTTTCTAATTTTAAAATGTCTATTTTATTTCAAAGGTAATATTCTTGCTTGTTTATTATTTTGTTGAAGATTTTGTCGCTATCATATCCTATTAGCTGACCAGGAAAATAAAAGTAATAAAAAATAAAGTTAAACACTTCAAATTTTATTTGCATTTTTACTGATGTCTTACTTTTTACTCTTATACAAGTAAATGAGTTTATAACCTCAAAAAATGAGTATTAAATAAGTAATTTAAAGCATAAGTATTGTAATAAGCAATTAAATATACAAGTATTGTAATAAATAATTAAATATATAAGTATTGCAATAAGTTATTAAATATATAAGTATAATAATAAGTTAGTAAAATAGGCAAGTAATACAATAAATAATTAAATATATAAGTATTAATCAAAATAAAAAAAATTCTCTAGAGGGGCGGCATATTAGGACTTCGCACGAGGGCGGCCGACACCCTAGGATCGGCCCTGGGAATATGGCTGATGCCAAGAAATGAATGAATGGAAGGCCCACGGGGTGCAAAACTTCAGAGATGTAGCGCTGGCTGTTCAATGTACCGGCAATGCATACAAGAGGGATGTGACAGTGAAACCCAATACCACCGTAAAACCATAATACCGGATGCAGGACCAGTGTGGCGATGCATAACGCAACATTTCAGCAGTCTCTCGCCACGGTGTCTCCAAACTCGAATCCAACCATCGGGATGTTGCAGGCATAAGCGGGATTCGTCAGTAAACACAATGTCGTTCCATTCCGTTGTACATGTCCGCAGTTCATCGCTTCATTGGCGGTGCAAACGCCTATGGTTTCCAGTCAAGAGTAAAAGAAGCAATGGACGCCTTGCGGACATTTCACTCTGCTGCAAACGGCGTCGAATGGTACAAGCGGACACCGAATGATATTTAACAGATTGAAACAGTTGTGCTATGGTTCGTAATGTGGCTCCACGCTCTATCACTGCCATGCGCATAATCCGGTTGTCATCATAGGCAGTGGTACAACAAGGTGAGTGCGATCGGTCCCGTCGGTCCATCGTTTCCTCCTGCATACATTGATGACAGATCCGCATCACAGTTGCTTGGTTTCGTCCAAAACGTTGACCGATTTCTTTGAAGGATAATCCACAATCCCTATAGACTACTATTCTTCCTCGGTCGAATTCATAAACTTAGTCAAAAAACGCTCGATGTCTTTCACGAGGCATAGGTAAACAGCTAACGAAAGAAAAAAAAACCACGAAAAAAGAATTGCCGTACTTCAAATCGCCCCTCATATAGTTCTTGCGAGTTGTGCTACAGTCTGCGCTATAATGCTAATGATTAGCATATTTCATCGCCACCAACGCATGATGCAAATTTCACATGGTTTTCATGCTTCTTTCAGGGTGTTGCATTTATAGTGAATAGTGAAAAATAATTTTATAATCTCAAAAATATTTTTTTTTCTTTTGTAAAATGTATAATTTCTTTAGATTTATTGCTTCGGGCCACGGTAGCCTAGTAGTTATAGTCGCGAATTAGCGGCCGGCGTGTCTTGAGCCCTATTGCCACTGAAGACCCGCCGTGTAGAGAGCTTAATGCATGTTAAAGCTGTGGCCGCGGTAGCCAAGTGGTCTAGGCATCGGATCGTGGCTAACATGTAATGAGTTCGATCCCAGTACCACTGAAGACCCACCGTGTAGGGGAGCGATGCACGTAAAATCTGTCGAGAGCTCAAACGTCCTCCCGTTGGTGTGGTGTGGTAGTCCGTCCCCAAAAGCCCTCGTGTAGCTGAACAGTGGGACGTTAATATTCCCTCACTCACGCATATTAAAGCTGTTGAGGCTCAAATAATCCTCCCGTTGGTGTGGCGTGGAAGTTTGAAGAAGTGGGTACCAACTCAGGTATCTTCCTCGCCCCTTGATCGAGGTTGGAAATTGCGGGCTAATAGCCCCTGGTGTTGCTTTATAAGGCAACGTAAATAAACACTTTTGACACCCTAGATTTATTACTAATTATATCCGAAAAATAGTTAAATAAAGATTTTATTAATAATATTTCTCCTCTTAAAAACGTGAGTTTATGTCATGCGAAAAGAAAAAGTTATTAATCATCTATAATGAAGTTTCAATATGTGACACGAATACTTGTAAAAATATCAAACTACTAGTGAATCTGTTGTTCTCTAGAAAAGATAACACACGAGGACTTGCGCTGCAAGTCTTCTTTGAAATATAATCCTTCAAAAAAACTCCTACATAACTATACTACAAACAAAGACAGATCCAAAGACTCATTTATATAAGCAGGATACGAACCAACTTTTCCGTGGCAAAAATAGAATGGCACCAGAATGTAAACTCATTAGTGTATGCTATTAGAAGATCTGACATAAGGATAGTAACTGTTTTTTTTTTTTGTTATTACACTATTTACATACTCTCTACTGTTTAGTTTTCTACAAAGATTTAATTTTAACTTACCAAAGAAACATATTTGTAGTAAGTTTTCGAAGGGAAGAGCTCTTAGGATAGGGAAATGTTTTTTAAATAAAATTCGTACTTCATTTTTATACAGAAATTTCGAATGTGATGATAATAATGTACTTTCGAGTAGACTAAAATAATTTGTTTTGTTTGAGATATAATAAAAACTACATATATCACGAAAAAATCAAATGAAACAGCTGATTTCCAGCTTTGATTATTCTAAAATCCTGTCATTTACAAAGTTAGGATAATTTTGTTGGTTTTCAAACACCGACAGACAGAATTCCTGAAACCCATACCTAAAGCCATAGAAAAGATTTAGAAAATTTCCGTTAGTATTCCGCATGGGGTACTCTTATATTCAATAAAGAGGAATATATAGGGGAATCATTCAACACAGCACAACTCCATAAATTAACAATTTTAATTTTCTGTTTCAATAAACATTTTGGAAACTGTATCTTATCTCGTTAAGATCTTTAAAAAAATATGAAACTAATGTCAATCGAAAAAGTAAGGGGTTTTAGCGATATATGTTTGATTAGAAATGTACAAAAAAAAAGGAATTAATTTAGGAAGAAAAGGTTCAGTTATGATAAAACTTAGTTTTATATTTTGAACTCCTCGCTGAAGTGGTCTTAATATAATTTTATGTAATTAAATATAAATTATATACTATTTAATATATGTTTACAGAAATTTCTTTGCAGTTAGATGGTTAAAAGAGAGAAATTAATATTAAACCTTTATTAGAAAGTAAGAGATCGTGATACTGATTGCACAAAAAATACAAAATAACTTAAAATCATAAAATTTTCTTCCTCTTTATAAATAATAAATTGTTATTGTGTATGTTGTAATAGACAGTGAGTTCTTTACTGCTATGTAATTAATTAACAGTTATTTCAGCAATATCTTTTTTGATCATATGACTGGGACATCCTGTTGCATAATTTAAGACAGCTTAAATGATACATTAGCATATGTTTTTATTGCAAAGTGCTACAGATTTCCTACAACTTGTACATTAAAGTTGTGCAGTTTTATAATACAAAAAATAAATCATGTGAGACAATTATAAGCTTGATAGCTTTTGAAAACATTTTTGGACATGATGCAAATTTTTAGATGTTGACGACGGATAAGGAATGAATATTCAGATGCAAAAAATTTGTTTTAATTGGGTAAATTTCTCTTGAAATTCCCTCGAGATTTATCGTGTTTTTTTTTATTTTGGATTTTCTGATGTTAAGTATCCCCTTTCTCAGTGGTTCGACAGCCTAGGGTGGGCCTTGGCCTTCTCAAGAAGCCTTCCCCCTGCTAGTGTTCTCCAATTCTTAATTCTGAAAAATTAGGAGATATTTTTCTAGGTCATAAATCCATCTTAGATTTGGCCTGCCCTTTTTTCGTGTGCCAATTGGTAGGGCATTGAAGACTTTTTTAGTGGTGCGGTCTTCGTTCATTTTGACAACGTGACCTGCCCATTTAATTCGTAATGTTTTGATGAAGTTAACAATGTCAGATTCTTTATATGATTGAAAGAGCTCTAGATTTGATCTTCTTCGCCACGTTCCATTTTTCTGTGAATTCCTCCAAAAATAAATCTTAAAATCTTTCTGCCGTAGATACCTATCATGTTCTCAATTGTTCGAGACATGGACCAAGTTGCCCATGCATAAGTTAATACTAATCTTAAAAAACTTTTATACAATAGAACCTTTGATTTTCTTGATGATAAGTATGAATAGTATAAATAATTTTTATTTGCCGCTTTTTATTTACACACAAAGTTTTGAAAATTAATTTTCTGATGAAACAGAACATTAATTTAGGAAGTAATAAGCATTAATTTCCCCCCTCAACATCTCAAAGCGCGGCAGAGAAATTTCAAGTTATAAACATGACACGCTTAGAAAATATTTGATTACGTGGACACACACACTTTAACTACTAAAAACTTAAAATGACAGTAAATTATAGGGTTCTTTTTAGTACATAGTGTTCATTTTAATAAATGGCAAATAAAATAATAAAGTGAGTTGCGTAAAACGTAGAAGAATCTCTAATATGTAATGTATGAATTCTCTTAGCGTGTTAGTACAATGGAAAAAAATAATTTAGAGCTGGAAGAAAATAAGTAAGAAGAAATTTCTTATTGTACGGACAGAATATGTCGTATATTGAAGAAATATTTCATTTTATAAGAATTTTACAGAAAAGAGTTGCATAATTCCAACAAGCTTATTTGTGTGGATATTTTTACGACATTCTTCTAATAAATTAAGATGTTTGGTTTGAATTTGAGTATAAAAATGAATATTTTGTATTCAATATTTTGACAATTTTTCTTAAAGGAATAGACTGAATTAAATTAAACTCTAAACTTTTCAAGCTTACTAAGAATTTCAAAATAAGTAATCCAAACTAATTTATACATAAGAAAGTTTAGGAAATCCCATAGTGAATGATTTTTTTACTACCTCTTAGAATTCAATCATGCATGGAATCACAAAAAATAAATTTATCTTAAAAATATTTGTGATCATAGAAAATAGTCGAAATTTATTTTATTCGTAAGGAAAAATGGATAGACGCAATAAAGGTATAATTTTAAGTATGCATATTTAAATACTCAAACGTAAAAGATGGCAAGCTACTCATTTTTTTGAAGGTTTGAGGAGTGGGGCTGGGTGGTTCAATCCCTCCTTTTCTTATACACCAAGATATTTTTAGTTTTTAGCATAAATATTAAGCCTAGGTGCTTTTGTCCATATGTTTCTGATGTTCATTCCTTCATAAGAGAAGTTTGCGCTCTTTATTGTTTGAGATATAAATAATAATTAATTAGCATATTAATTCACATATATCACATTATTAGAAATTACAATAATTTTTTAATGATATTTTTATTATTTTAAGAATATGCATCAAATTGGCTGATAATATAGACCCATAATGAATACAAATCGAAATTTGCTATTAGCATTTATTATGTCATGCATACACGTTTTGTATCATAATTTTTTTAATTGAATTTCTTTTTAGTTATATAATATAACGTATACTCCTAGGTGTAATCATTTGGTGAAGAGTGGAAGCTTGTTTGAGTAGTTTGCAAGCTCGGGTTCGTCCTCGTCTCTTGTCCCTTGTTAGAAATTATGAGGACCATCGCCAATAGCCCTCGCGTTGCTTCTGAGTGCAACGTTAATAATACAGTGAATCAATACGTGTATGGTGCTCAAAGCTACGGCTAGCGACAAGCGTACATTTAACCCTTTGCCGCTATTTTTTTCGGGGGCCTTGATCTGACACCGTCAGACAGGTGGTATTAGAAACAGCAACTAAACAACAATATCAATATGTATACTTATTGCGTGTTCTGTAATAATCTAATTGGCAATTTGACAAAGGAATTGAAAATTTTACAACAGAGAGAAGAAAGTGTCCCATTTTTAGGTTTGAGTAATTCAAAATTATTTTGCATGTTTCATGTTACAGCTGCAGAAAACTATTATTGAGCAGTGAAATCCTTAGATGGAAGTAATTTTAGAGAAGCTCAGTTGGACTGAAATCTCCGTTCCAATTGATCTTTCCTTTCCTTTTGTTTAAGGGTATTTTACTGTGCATTTAGTCGTGATTCGTGGTGTCTCATTCCAATGAGCAAAAATATAATTTCATAATACACCGTAATAAGAAATTAAGAGAATTTTCAGACTTGATCGATTATCTTTAGAACTACTGGACCGATTTTAATGAAATTTGATATGTACATACATTGACACAATACAAAACAAATGATCATTCGACAATTGCAATACATACGCATGATCAAGTATAACATTCGTTGGAGTTGGAAGGTATAAAACAGCGGTTGCAAAATAAAAAAAAGAAATGGGTTAATAGGGAGTATGGCCCCCTCTTACAGCTATACAGGCCTCGCAGCGTGATGTCAGACTTGAAACAATGCAGTTTATCAGTTCTTGTGGCAATTAGTCCCACTCGTTCAGCAACGCTGTTTTCATTTCCTGGATGGTTCTCGGAGGGGGGTTGCGAGTTGCAATTGCCCTCCACAGAGCGTTCCAGACATGCTCTATAGGGTTGTGGTCTGGAGAGCAAGCTGGCAAATCCATATGGTGAATACCCTCACTCTCTAGAAATTCTTCGACCAGAAGAGCTCTACGTGGCCTCGCGTTATCGTCCATTAAAATGAACTCGGGGCCACATGCACTCCTTAAAAGGCGAGCATAGGGCTCCAAGACCTACTCCTTATAACTCACATCAGATTCACTCTCACAGACCCTCTTTCAAAGACATGGAGAGGAGCACGGCCATCCAACATGATGCCTGCCCAGATCATTAAACTTCCTCCACCCTAATTGTCGATTTCTAGGACATTGGAGGGTAGGTAGCTAGTCCCTGGTGCTCTCCATATGAATGTATGGCGAGAATCAGTGTTTAGGCTGTAACGGGACTCATCGGTGAACAGAAGGGTCTCCCATTGATCCATACTCCAATCTCTAAGCTGTATGCCCCATGCTAAACGGACTCTCCTGTTCGTAGACGTGAGCGGGACGCAAACAGTAGGTCTTCTGGCAAACGACCCTCTTTCATGAAGTCTTTTTGAGAAAGTCACCCTTGTACATGGGTTCCTGTGGCTGCATATAAGTAACGAGAGAGCTGAGAAGCTTTAGCCCCTCTGTTAAGCCTCGCTATAATCGACAAATGGCGATCTTCTCTGTCCGTCGTGGCTCTTGGATGACCTTGCCCAGGCTTTTTCTCGATGGATCCAGTATCCTGGAACTGTTTCCATAAGTTACTCACGACGCTGGGCGTTAAATTGAACTCTCTACAAATCTGGGCTTGACATTGGCCTGTTTCTAGCCTCCCAAAAACTCGCAACCTCGTTCCATCATTTAAACGTTGGTGGTTACTCATTTGTACTGTTACAAATTGAATTGAACCGATTGCTTCAAAATAACACCAAGAAACTCACCGAGATGTGCTGGCGAACGGAATACGTCGTAACTCACACGCGCTTATAAAGCCTGTTTTTCTGCTGGCTCCGCCTACACACACGTGTACGATTATTTACCGTACATCTGCATTTTTATCTAGAAGCAATGGTTTTTCATTCAGCTCAGTTTTTTTCTACGTAATTCAATAAAACATGCAAATTTTCTTAATTTCTTACACCAGTGTATTAACTTTAAGACAGTTGAAGAATTGTGCATTCCATACATATAGTCTTCAAGAAACGATGCCGCCTTTTCTTTATCTTCTTTGCAGAAAAATAACAAAATCTGTGGATAATAAATTTGGCAAATATCTCAGAAAAATAAAAAGTTTGTTTATTACTTCTATTTGTTTTAAATTATAATAAGTTATATGACTAAACTAAGTTGCTTTATGTAGAATCAATATTATGGTGAAGTAACTTCTTTTTACTGGAAAGGCATTTTGTTTTCTATTAATAATACAGCCTTTAAATCATATAATTCTTGTTTTATAAATTATATTGTACCTTTTCAGGAAACGATGACAAATCGAAAAGTCGTTTTTCATCAATTTGCAAAGAGGGAATCAATCTGATAGTTTTTGAAACTTGCATAATGAAGAAAAATAGCATTAATTCTTTTATAGAACTTTTACGGAAGAATAGTAAAACATAGTTAACCGGAAAGTATATGTATATGAGCAAAATAATTTAAAAGTTATCTGAAGTAAGAAATTCACTCCAATAAAACTTATCAACCTGGAGGCTTTTTAAATATCAGTGTCTTAAGGGAAATAATCAAAAGTCGAACTCCACTGCTTAGGAAATTTTACTGGAATAAAAATTTACTACAATGGTTTTTTGATGTTTATTCTCAATCTTTGGAATTGTCGATGCAAATTGAGTCATGCTCATTGCATTCGAGATTTTTCCTTTGCTTTTTTTAAAACACACAATTTCCTACCTCAGTAAATGTGGCAATTCACATCTATAAAAGAAACAAATTTTTAGACTCTTCTACGGTCTACTGCATCGGCAAATTTTTCCCGCTTCGGAAATCATCCGATTGTGCTTTCACTTGTCCCCAAATAAAATGTATTCATATTTTATCCACATTACTTGCGTGGATTTTCACGTAATCCTAATATTTTTTCTGTCACAACAAATCTTGTATTTATAAATCTTATATGTTCATGCCATTTTATAGTAACTCGAAATTGTGTGAAAAATGGTTAGTTTTAAGTATGTTTTCATATTCATGTATTTCAAAAAATGTGACTCGTATAATATTTTCAAAAATGTATCTTGGGAAGAAAATTTCCATGGTTATATATTAGTTATAAATCATATAACAGTTAAATATCGTCACATTAGTCATTTAATCATACAAAAGACCTAAATAAAGTAAATTTTAAGCGCTTATTTAATTTTTGCTCTAGACTACTCTAATAAATTAAACAACGCCTTTAAATTAGTTTTTTTTATACTATATAATGTTTCATTTTATTTGGTACTTAAAATATAGAAAGTAGTTCTCCTTTTTTAAAAAAGAGGAAATGCATTGAAATTTGTTTTGCATAATGATTAGGTACTTCCGTTTAGAAAATATGACGTAACTTATTTCCGATCGTCCCAGTTTTCTTAATCTACAGTATGAAAATCCTTTTTCTGAAAAATAACGACTCTTTTAAAACACGCATTGATAAGAGATTACTGATAATTCTTTTTTAAACTTATGGGTATGGAAACTTTAATCTTATTGGTTACTTTTTCTTTTGATTTATAGAGTATCAATTTACTACACGTTTTTTTCTGTTATTTTTTATTAGCCGTATATTATTCTCTCTTCAAAGCTATAGCCTTTACACGACTTTTAAATTATTATAGAAAAAAAGAAAATTAAAAAAAGTAATTCACATAAAAATATATTTATAAAACAACTATACTAAGCATTTTATTATTATTGATATCTCAAAAATAAAGGTATATATATTATTTAAAAATTTGGATTAAAAAAATGTATGCTTTAATTAAACTTTTCACTATAAGCTATTCTTATTGGCACTTAATAGGAAGAAAAATAAATTAGTTGTATATGTAATTATTTTGAACTTTACGCCCATTCTTGCTTAACTCAAAGTTGAGTATTTAAAATGTATTCGCGTTTGTTCCTGTATTTTCCACGAAATTATTTTTTTTCCTATTCAAAAATGAATAATAAACTTTAGAAACAGCACTTGAACACCATATTTGCGGAATTAGTGACAAATAAAAACAAAATATTTTTTCGAAAAAAGATGTGGCCTTAATCGAAAAATATGTTCTATAAAATGAAAAATATCTTTCAACGATTATAATAGGAAAAAAAATAAATGACAGAGATAAATATTTTGTTTTAAAACGAGAGTACTACGAAGCCTACTGAATTTCAGTTCTAGAATAATTCTTAAGGTGGGAAAAATTTTATAATAGAATCTATAATGATTGTATTATAGTACTACAACATATGAGTTCCGAATATAAATAGTTAATTCTTACTCCCTTGAAAGAAGACGAAAAAATACCCAACTAGTAAAACGAAGAAAAATTCTCTCACAGATGTTGGTTAACATTATAGTCAAAGGCTTGAAAATTAAAAAAAATCATTAAACCCAACATTCTGCACATAATTGTACTCACGTACAAGCTTTTAAAAATTCCTCTTTTATTTAAAAAATATTGATATCATATATTACTAATATTCAAAAAGAAATTGTAAATCGCGAAATTTATACAAATATTGTTTAATAGAGAAATGCAACTTTAAGATATTGAACAAATTTGTTTGTATAAGAGTTAAAATACTAAAAAAGATTTACGAATAAAATTTCTTTTGATAACGTCTTCAACAAATAAAAATTTTTTTGCAGTTTTACAAGAATATTTTTAAAAAGAGTTCAACTGGTTAACACATTTCAGAACTAGTTCTCAATCATATATTAACATTTAAATAAAAGGGATACAAAAAATATTAAAAAATAGAACAGACAAGCTTATGTGAGACAATGCACGTATGCTTAAAGTTATTACGGCTAGACAGACGAGGTGGAATGGTTGGGAAAGCAAAGAAAACTATTGTATTATTTATAAAAGAGGCCTACGTGAGTAAAAATACAAGAAATTAAATGTGAATAAAATGAACCCGAAGATATAGTCTGAAAGGTCACAGGTTTTAAAAGTGTTTTTTTAAGAATTAACATCTCTAGAGCTTCTATATTAGTATCTGAAAGGAAAGGTCTTAAATCTCGAATCTGTTTTATTGTTTCATTAATTTTCCTTTATTATTCATATAGTTAAAGTGAAGACTATTGAAGCATAACATATTGAGAAAGCCATTGTCTGTAAATAGTTTTTGCACACATATATTTTAAAAACCGATTTAATTTTCAAGTATTAATTATTTAAGAATTTTAAATAAATTAAATAACAAGAAATATTTTATGCAGAGTATTCCCATCTATACAGATGAGATAAAATTTTACTTTTTATCTTCTTAGATACTATATGGTTAAAACGGCAGGCTGATTTTCAGGATAACATAGTATAAACAATTACGTGAACGTCTGACCAGAAAAGTTTCAGATGATTATTTTAATAAACTTTAAAAGCTCAAATTTCATAAAATTAAAAACTGAAGTGTGGATAGTTGATTTCAAAGTTCGCGAATATCAGAAACAGCGTCACTGTCTTGATAGTTGAAAAAAGAGTACTTTGAAAAACCTGTTATCGCTTATAAAGGAAACCCATTATCAAGCAACTAGACACAACAACTTATTTACCTTGAAAAAACTGATTTAAAAAAAATCTGCATAAATTGTTGATTAATGATGTTTACGTTCAGCTTTCTTTAAATGTATATTCAAGCACCACTGTCTGGTTAAAATGATTTTTTTAAAAATGTTAGTTGATTTGTTCATGCGGTCCGCATTTTGTATTTTCATCCATTCACTCCTTGTTGTCGAAATATGTCTGCATAATTAAGTTTTATAACTCATTAAATCAGCAGTTTCGTTATATTTTGAAATTTCTAGTAAGTAAACATGAGATGTAATTGAGATAAAAAAAATGCAAAATCATCTCATTAGTTTTATAATGCATTACATAAGAGTCTAACGAAAAGACTTTTATGTTCGTTTAAATTTATTATAGAATAATTCCCAAAAATACACAGATGTTTATATTCAACTAATCACATTTAATTAACAATGTAGATTAATTATGATTAATCTCTTAAATAATAACATGTATAGGTATTATTAATATAAATAAAACTGAAATGCATTGTATTTTTTTGGAAATCAATTCAGGCATTCACGAACTTCATGATTTTACTTCGTTATGAGTTACGAAATGAAATTTATTTTGTTATATGCTTTAATTATATCTGAATAAATTGAATGTTTTCTTTACTCAACATCAAGGGTGTCAAACTCAAAGGTTAACTCGGGCCAAGCAAAACAATGTTTAACTTTAGGTAGGCCCCCCAAAAAATCAATATTCATAGAAACGTAAATTTATTTCGAATATAATTCATTATAATAAACATATATAAAAAGAAGATGATAAATTTAATGTTTACGTCCTGACACTTAACATCTCTTGTTTGCTACTATTTTTCCTATTTTGGGAGAAATTTGGATATTTTATTATATATTATTGTGCGCCGATATACTGGCTAGGCCGCAACAATGCTCGTTTTGGGCCACTAGTTTGACACCCCTGCTCGATATGAACATTTTTAATGCTTCGCTTTTAGTTTTAGGATATGTTTTAATATAGATTTTTCTTAATCAGTAGATACTGAAACAATAACGAAATGTTTTTCTCAGATATTTGTCGTTTAAAATCTAATATTCTCTTGTTTTTGATTTTTTACTTAATTGACAGTTGATTATCAAAAATATTTGACCCATCTCAAATACCTTCATCTTGAATTTGTAATTTAAGGGACGGTGGTAGCCCTACGGCTGCAGTAGCGAACTCGGAGCCCAGGTTGTTTCTGTATTTCGATCCGAAGATTCAAGTCCTAGTTCCAGTAAGAACCTACTATGTGGAAGGCCTGATACACGTTAAATTTGTTGAGGCTCAAAATCCTCACATTGCCATTGGCGTAATGTGGAAGTTTGGAGAGTGAGGTACCTCACAGCTCCGGTGTCGTGTTAGACAGCGTCGGTGTTTGTGTTGTGTGTTTTGTTTTTGTTTTTTTTTTTTTTTGTATTTGCAATGTTATACAAAATTGTAAAGTTTTTTAACTGTATTATTCCCCCTTTTCTCAAGAATTTTGTGGGGAGGGTCCCTCATTCGGGACCACTTTGTATACTTTTTTGTTTGCCTTAATAAAGTTACATCTCGGAGGGTCGATTCACAGCTCGAAACCCCTTGGGTGGGCTTTATTCTCCCGAGTAAGTAAGCTCTTGTGTCGTCTTTACCAAGAACGAGGTGTTTAAACTATGTTAAAACTTCCTGAAATTTAAAACTGCATGTTAAGACTTGCCTGGAAGTTGTGTGAGCTAAATTGTGTGTAGTTCTGTAAAATTTAGAAAAGGTATTTTTGTTTTCAATTAAGGCTGATTGTGGGATTGGTTGTTTCAAGGGGCCGTTTTTTAGCTGTAAGCCCCTTTAGGGTGAGCTCGATTCCCTTGAGCTTCAAAGGGAATCGAGATCACTTCAAAGGGAGACGTTAATAAACAATCAATCAAGTTACACATTTTAATTATTTGAAAACTTGAATAGTGTGTCACTAAAAGAATTTGTAATTTCAGAAAAATTAAGATAAAATAAAAACTTTGTCTCAAAATGAAAATATTGTCAAATATTGTCAAGTAAGGTAGTTATAATAATTTCATCTTCTTGTATCTCTGAAAAAAATCGGGTTAGGAAGTATAAATAGAAGTTGACTCACTTTAACAAGAAACATAAAAAAAAAATTAAGTCAATTAGTACTTAGGTCAACAAAGAAAAATTTTATTTTAGTTACTTTTTATTAAATAGTTACAATTAATATAAATATGTATATACATATGACAGAATCACAATATTAAGCGATAAAATAGATAGCAATTTGCCTTGAAATTTTCAATTTTCCTTTCCACTTATGGTGTTGAACTCTTTTTTTTTTGTTACTATTTATTCATTAATTAAATTTAATTATTCTTACAGAATAGTACAGTAAAAAAGAAGTCACATTCTGAGATATTAGGCCATCCCAGGTGGGATTCGAACCCATGACCTTTGGATTAGAAATCCATTACGCTACAGGGACACAACAAATGATTTTCCTTTCTATATATACTGTTGGACTATTATTTTTGTGTTTTCTACTACTTATTCATTTTTTAATTTAATTAATGAATTAATATTTGAAAAAAACTGGATTAACATCAAGTGCATTCACTACAACTTTAAAAAAATGTATTTGAACTTGAATGGATGAATATAAAGTATTTTATTAACGATTGAAAATTTTAACAAGATATATATACATACACATATATAGGGAGAGAGTGAACTAATAGTAGGAATGTAAAAATGACAATATTAACCTGTATCCATTCTCATTTAACTTAGGTATATAATGAGTAAACCTCCCCCCATATGAATGTAAATAAAATATTTTTGTGCTTACTCTAAAACTGCATCAAATCTGCAAAAGTTTCAAACAATTATATATTGTATTCTGTATGATTCATTGTATACCTGTCCACATCATGACAAAAAAAAATTCTGTTGAAAAAAAATATTTATGATTCCTAAAAGAGGCACAAAGTAAAAAGGTAGCTTTAAAAATCAGTTAGGCATATCCATTTTGTTTAATAGTCCCGACAAAAATTTCCCTAATTCAAACAAAAATTTATTTGTTTTATTCATTAAATTATTTAACAAAAAATAATGTTTGACTTTCATTAAAATTAAATTTTAAGTGGTCTGTGAAAGATCAAAAGATTTATATTGTCAGTTTACATCAATACCTCATTTAACTATAAATATCACATACTACCTATATTTTCTCAATAATCTTCAGTAGGAATAAAATATAATTTAAAAAATAGTTCACAAAAACTATTGTATCTAGACAAAATATTGGGATATAAATAAAATGCATATTAAACAGATTAAAAATGGTTATTTGCAATTTATACAATCATTTCTAATGAAAAACTGAGAAATTTTAAGCTTTTAAAACTAGTAGGCATAAATACACGTGATACTTAAAAGACGGAACATTAATTATTAAAATTTTGTATCACAATAAACTACATTTACTCACCTTGGGCAAAACCAAGCACAAAAACGATGTAAATGGTAACAAAGCAAAGCAGATCGGTAAGAATCATTTTATAGATCATCACAACAAAAGGACCAACTAATTTAAAACCTCTAAAAATAAGCAATGAAATTAATAAGAAACAGTGATCAAATGCAAAACAAACCAAATAAAAAGATTACACATTAATTTTTGTATATTTTGAAATAATGGAGGTGATAACTACTAAATAGGAAAAAAATATTATAAAAGAAAACTTAGGAGGATTTGTTAATTTCAATGCGTACTTTACAAATTGTTTTTATATGAAGTTCCAAGAAATCAATGCTATTATTTAAAAAAAAATTAAAACTTGTAAGAAATTAGATGTTTAGATATTTATCCAGAGTTATTTTTAAGAAGATAGCATATAGAGAATGTAAACATTAGTGTAGATTACTATAAAGACATGAAGGCAAATTTATCTAACATAAATCTGCGTGTTTTTTTATGAATAGCTGAAATGTAGATAATTTTTTTTATTTTATAATTGACGAATTCGAGTACATGATTTTATCTAAATAATGATTACTCATACCAAAATTTTGAAAAAGCATGTGTGTAAAAAAACGGCCTTTTAAAATGAATTAAAAATTGTTTTTGTTCACATTAAAATTAGCAAAATTTTTTGATGTGTATATCAGTTAAAAATTACTCGATGAAAAGTAAATACCTTCTAACTGATAAATGTGACTATTTATTTTAAAAAAGTGTAAAATTGTTTAAGGTTTATTTTACATATTTTTTTACAGGGATTTCTCTATATAATGATAAAAACATTGATTTTTTAAACTTTTATGTAGGTTTAACTTCACCCTATATTTGTATCATCACATGCAGCTGTCAAACATTTTTCTTTAAACTTCGATATTAAAGCATATATAATTTTCTTATTTTATTTTTATCAACAAATTCAATTATTTCAAATTAAAATTGGACACTACACAAAACAACTTTTTGAGTATTTGAAGATATATATAAATATAGCTATAATATGAAGAGCTAAAAATATTTTTTTTGTATTTTTAATTTATATTGTTTTTCTCTCTCCTCCAAAAGTTACAATGATTTATATTTTATTATAGATTTGATGAATTACTTATGCGTCCTTTCAATCAAAAAGTGAGAATATAAGAACCCTCTCTTTCTCTATATTATTACTGTAAATTAAAAAATATTCACCACCGCATGATAAAAATATATCATGGTTTAAGATTTATTTAATTTGGGATGTACAGCCTCTCTTAAAAGTGACCTTCATGACTCACAGAAAATGTGACCCTGACAAAAGTATTCAAATGTCCTATATGCAATTAAATTAATAAACTACCTTAATCGTGTTCTTCAAAATCTCAGACAAAAGTTTTGACTCATTCCAAGTTTTTTAATTTTTTAAGCAGATCTAAGTTTTTGCAACGTCATTGCGAATGATGAAATATCTATTCTCGTTTTTTTTAATTCCCTTCCCTTTCCTTAAAATTTAAAAATAATCAGTTTTTGAGCTGTTTTTACTTCTGTAAGATTAAATACTGATAAAAGTAGAGGTCTGTAGATCTGTAAAATTTACAGTCCATTATATGAATATAATCACTGTTTTTTTAAACAATTTCATATAATAACTAAGATAAAGTGCTCTAGTTTTTGTAAAAATTAAAATATCTCTTATCCTAAAGGTCATTTTAAAAATGAATAACATAGCAACACATCAGAGAGAATTGAAAATTAAAAATTTGTTCATAAACTTTTGGTACAGAATGGGTCGCGTTTTTACGTTATTTTTTGTAAATTCTTACCCATTTTAGTAATAATTATTTCTTTTTCTCTTCTTAATTTTAGTATATGTTTCTTAAAATGCACTAAACAAATCTAAAAACAACAAAATTTCCCCATATCTCCATTTTTTTTTAAAAGTTTTCGCAAGTAGTCGGATACCTAAGTGATGGGGAAGTTAGAAGAGTGAAGTATTAGCACACAAAAATGTCGATCTAAGCATTTTAAAGTAATTAAAAAATAAAAGATTCATGAAAATAGTCTTCGAGCAACTTTTAAAATGCTAAGGTTCACGACAATTGTCCTCGGGTTACTTTTAAACTGCTACATTGATTCACAACCAAAAGCCAGCAATAAAATGTTGGGGATGAGTTATTTGTTGTAAAGCTTAAGGATGTGTGTGTGTGTGTGATTATTGTTAAGATTTAAAATTTGTTTATAGATTTTTGAAACAAATCATAACAGAGATTTTATTTAGATATATGTATATCTATATATATGAGCGCCCAGCAGCTGAATGGTAGCGTATTGCGCTTCCACGCCACAGGTCCGGGGGTTCAAACCCCGGGCTGGGCAGAGTCGACTCAGCCTTCCATCCCTTCAGAGAGCCGATAAAAAGGTACCAAACTTGCTTAGAAACTAAGCATTGGGGGTTTTCGCGTCAAACTGATCACCTGATCGAAGCATCTTCTCATGCACTACAGTGCACAAGTTCATGGAAATTGAGACGGGCACAGCAGGCCTTGGTCCTCATGGGCTGTTGCACCACTTAGTTTATATGTAACTATATTCTAAAATAAGGGTCGGCCACCTATGGCACGCGTGCCAGATGTGGCACGCGGTACAATTCCCAGTGGCACTCTGCGCTACTCAACAAATTTGTCAATATTTGAGTGGGCGGAAGATGATAAATTTGTAATAAACCTTATTTGACAAACATCATCAGAATTATGAACATTGACGGAATAACTAAAAAATCTGAAAGATCACTCCAAAGATAAATTTATATCTGTTTTGTAAGTTATTGAATGTTATTGCCGGAGAGATTTAATTGTTTGTTGAGAAAAAATTGCATGCAATCTGCTTTACGCTTTTGGATCTACATATCCAAGTAAAAAATCTTCCCTTATATGAAAAATAAAATTCGAGTCCGTAAAGAAATTGTTTAACAACTGCATGCTCAGAATCGTGTCAAATTGAAAGTCATAAATTATACCTCTGGTTTTGTGATATGAAAATAGAGCGGTGCAAGCATTAGGTTTGCAAGCATTAGGTTTTGATTAAAATTTTTATTTAACTATAATGAAGAGAAATACTTCTATTTACGTCTTGTATTTCTTATTTTAACAACTATGCTTAAAAGGGCTTAACATATATACAATTCTAATTTATTTTATTTTTGAAGAAATAAATATATTTTATGCTGTTTATTTTTGTGTTAAGAAAATCTTTATAAATGATACAAAATTAACATATAATAAAACTTAAACAACTAAAAATAAACTAAAACTAATTAAATACCTAAAAAAGTGACCTCTATTCTCATGCATTATCTGCATGCATTATTGTGGGAATTGAAATATTTCAAACATGTCCTACTGTGCGGCAAGCTAAATCATATTGGTAAATTAGTTTGTCACGCCAGAGCTAAGCTTGCCCAACCAAGTTCTAAAGTTTTGCAGAAAATTTGCGAAAACAAAAAATTCGTTTTGAAACCAGAGAGTATACTATTTTAAATTCTTCTTGCATATTAGTTAATTGTAAGCATACTAATAAGGCGGAGGTGCGAAAAAAATATAGTGCTTGCTTCAAGAAATTGTGAACTGAATATATAGTATAATGCATATTAGAAATTAATAACTGCAGCGATAGTACTTCCTTTTACAAATTTTATAAAAACAGCAATTGATTATTTTTTATTATAATGTAAGTATAATCGTAAGGGGTAAATTATTTTGATAATAATAGGTAAAAGTAAAAATTAGTTTTTATAAATCCATTCCTCATATTTATCGTAGCGTAATAACAAGCTGGTGCAACGTAATTTTACAATTAGAACAACGCATATATACTGAAAAAAGTTTTTAAAAAATTTATATTACTTATGCTTTTCTTGATATTCTATGTATATATTTATTGAATTTACTTTACTTATAACTCAATGTTAAATGGAACTCTTAATAGATGTATCAAAATTGATGTTCGATTTAATTGTTTTCAGCATTAAACGAAACATTTTATATTTAAATTGAAATACAAGGATTTTTTATGTAGTTTTCATATTTATTTCGTGAATTATACGAGGAAAAAGCTAAAATTGTAAGGAATTTTTTAAATGTGAAAATGGAGTAAAACAGTAGTACTGTATTAAAAAAGTTGCAACTTTTGTAATAGTAAGCGGAAAGAAAAAAAACTTGGTATTTTTATAAACCTAATAAATTGAGCTATAAAATTAAACCGTTGAAATTTTTTTTCAACACTTGGCTAAATCCGCGATTTCAAAGTAGTTGGTATGTCTATAAAATACCTTAACTCTATAGATACAGTTACTGGTTCAATAAATATCATTCTAACATAACCTGAAATCACGCGTTTATTTTCGTGACTTTAGCATGTGTTAATAATAGCTAAGATAAACATATGTATAGAGAACAAATGTCGCGCACGTTTTCGTTATTTCACTTTTCAATTGTTAACATATTTAATAGTTACATGAAAGGAATACTACTTTATTTCTATTTGTCTTTAAACAAGGGTTTATAAACTCTGTAGTATGCGTATTTTTTTTTTTTTGGTATTTCTATTTCTTATCATCTCTTAAATAAAACAGAACTACTAGTCTTGTTGATTTAGACAAAAGAAAGAGTAGTAACAGTTATGACATATAAAGATAAGCGTGTTAGATTTATTCTTGTTTTCAGTTGGTTTTATAAATGTGCTTATTCTGTTCCACAGGTTCTATTTCTTTTACATATCATATGTTCATTTCTCAAAGTTGTTTAAAAGCAGTATTCAAAGAACTGAAACGAATTGTATTTTCTATTTTAGTATATAACAGCGTTCTTGGACGCAGTCAAAAGGAGAGATTGATATTTTGAATTGAATTACTTCCTTAAGAGGAATAAACGGCTACTACTATCATTGGTTTAAGTGGATATAAGAGTACGATAATTTAATATATCAGGCAATACCGTAAAATCCGGCTTATTACGTGCACTTTTAGCACAAAAAAATATAATCGAAATTTATTAGTGCGCGTTATAAACCAGGTATAAAAATAATAGCTCTAAAAATAAAAAAGAGCGATGTGCATGAGAATAAATTATAGTTTAAAAAAAACTGAAAAACACCCTTTTATATTTAATCAAACTGTGTTGCAACTTAATCTTTTAGCCGCCAAACCTGGAATTAATCACCAAATATGGAAATGGGATCTGAAATTAGTCGCCAGATGCGGAATGGGATCTGAATATGGGAAGTCATTAATCCTGATCAAGACAATGGAACAAAATTATTAAACTATTGTATTGTCATCGGTCCTGGACAAGTGAGCAAAATTTCGAATTAATCTGATCATTTAAAATGGGTAAAAATATTGAGTTCAAAGATTCCCTTACATACAAGTGAAGCTTATAAAAGGGTGTTAAAAAAAGTTAGACTTCTTCATAGATCTCTCGGAATACTGATATTTAATTCTTTAACGGGCTATTTATTTCTAGTAATGATATATTGAAATATTTTTGGAATTGAGATTGATTTAAGAAAAGAAACTCACATTTCATTCATTAGATAAAATTAATTTGATTTTTAACATCAACTTTTTGGTATACTTATAACCGTCCATTGATGGCTATTAAAAAAGTAGGAAACACAATTCTTCTTTTTGTTTCATATTTATAAAATATATTTTGTAAATATACAAACTGGAAAAAGAGAATTGGGTAATAAGAATTTTTTTATTCATAGATGAAAAATTACATTGTTACTTTTCGTGAAATTTTAGAAAACACGTAACTGGACATTGCAATTGGTAGTAAGTATACTTACCACGGCCTTAGAAAGGATTAAAAGATTTGACATACTTAATAAATTTAGGAAGGATTGTAGTTCTAGAGCACTGATTCCCAAAGTGGTCTATATTGACCCCTAGGAGTCTATAACGACCTGAATTTAATTGTGCATTTCGTAGTGAGAAGGAGGTTCAGCGCGGTTGCCAATCTCCAAAATAAAAAAAGAAAGAAAAAAAAAAAGATTGGACACACTACAAACCGAGGAGATTTAGGGTTAAACCTGACAAGATTGATGCCAAATGTTAAAAATTTGTTATGGAAGCACCCGCTTCATCCCTCCCATTAAAAGCATTTGTTTGTTGACCAGTTACTTTATGCATTAACTAAATTTTAATTTAATTAAATAATAGGCTTCTTAAGTTTTACACACTATACTTCACTACAATTTGAAATTTAAGTCTTTTAAAGTAAGTAGCTCTATTCCAACTGTCAAAAAGGTTTCCCAAAGTTGATAAATTTGAGGAAATTCGATTTTGGGTCAGCAGGGATCTACCCAAAACTGAAAAACAAGGCAAGGGGTCCATGAGACAAAAGTTTGGGAACCTCTGCTCTAGAAGTATACTATTTTTTCAAAAGCCTGATGGGGTATAATATAATGCATCAAATAAATGTCTTAAAACATGAGAGCATTACTGAGAATATTGCTCAATTCAGGTTCCTTCGTAAAAAAAGGGAGTGCGTGTTATACGACGGTTATACCTAAAAACTAAGAAATACAGCTTGAAAGTATAGTGAGCATCGTTACACGCCAGATTTTACAGTACATAGCTTTGTAAATTAAATATCATGCATTATTCTATTTATTTTTATCTGAGATTTCCTTTTTGTTCTGCATTTTAAGCTAAGAATCAGGGAAATAATTTATATAAATAAAAAGAATTATTTTATTTGTTCTGCGTATATTGTGAATCTGTCTTTCTAAGAATTCATGAGAACTACAGCAATTACATGTGTATACATATGCGAATTAAGACAGGACCTTATAAAATAGAAAAATATATTTTTAAATAGACATAGAAAGAGATTATTGCTTTTATTGCCATAAAAAAATTTAAAAGGGGTTCTGTAAATTTTACAATATTTCTCAGAAAATATTGTTCTAATCGTATCTAAATGTTATAATTTTTGGTGTACACGTTTTTTTTCTATCTCTCCTCCAATTTAGTAAAAGAAAAATTGCTTCGATTGCAATATTTTGCTATTTTTAATTTATTTTATTGTTCTAATAGCTTGATCAACGTGAAGTAATATAACCTTAATAATATCGTAACTTTTGATTTTTAAATATTAAAACCATCTGGCCATTCGATTGAGGATTTTGCAACCACTAATGGTTACCTTGAGAAAAGGACTAAAACAAAAGTGGATGCGTTATTTTGCAACGCAGAACGTGTAACAAGATTAGGGGGTCTCGCATTTTATTAGCAAAACCAGTTCTATTGTGACAAAGAATGCTCTTGTGAAAAGAAAGGAGTGCTTGTGTGTGCAATCAGATATAACTTCCTTCGATGGAAAATAATATATCTTTGAAAAAAATGTCCCCTTCATTCTTTTTTATTTTTTCTTTTTTTTTTGAAGCTACAAACTGGTTTCCCCGTCCTGAGGTCAAAATTGTTTGGCATGAATCCTGAATACCATCATTTCCAGCTCCCTACGGATGACCTACATTCAGTCAATTGCCCAGGTTTCTCTCATATAAATTCTGAAAGTAAAATACAACAATCGTTTAGGTCAGCGTTTCTCAACCTTTTTTGGCCGCGACCGGTAAAATTTGTAAAAAAAATTCGCGGACCGGTGATATTTTTTTAACAACAAAATTTTACTAGGTATTAAAGAACTACTAAATACGTTAATTGGAACATGTTTATTATCATTTTGCGTACACTAATATTTAAATGTAAATATATGTAATTATATTACATACATATAATATATATAACAAAACTTTAACGAAAATCACAGAAAATTATAAAAAAAAATCACAAATTCATGGACATAGAAACACAACAAAAATATCACTCTTACGATTACTAAAAAATTAAATCAAAAAAATTTGTAAAACAAAACATAATTTATTGACTTGAAGTAGTTCTAGTCGGGCTTAAAAGGCCGTCGTTGGTTGAAATTGCTTCCTGACGTTTCGCTGGCACGAGTGGCTAGCTTTTTCTATGGTGTTTCCATCTCAAAGGTTGGATGCAGACTGGATGGCATAGAAGCACCTCAGAAAAAGCTAGCCAACGTGCCCACGGAACGGGAGGAAGCAATTTCAACCAACGACGGCCTTTAAGCCCGACTAGAACTACTTCAAGTCAAAACAACGGCCGCGAAAGCCTCAACCATTTTAACATAATTTATTGTTTGTTTGTAATAATAATTTTTAATAAGTAACAAACCCCTGAAAAAAATTACAACAAAAAATATCAGAAATTATAAAAAAAATCACAAAATCATTGCATATGAACACAACAAAATAATTCAACATGTGATACTACACTAAATTAAAGATCTACAATTTTTATATTGTTATTTATTGTTAATGAGAAGATTGTGGCTGCTCTTCTTCAATCAACTTTTCAATTGTGGGTTCTAAATTAGTCAAGCTAAGTCGGAGCGGCGAAATAACCGAAAGACGATTTCTAAATTTATTTTTTATTACCGTCATAGATGAAAATCCCGCTTCACATAAATATGTAGTTGCGAAAGGGACTAACATTTTCATTGCTTTCTCGTATAGAGATGGATATTCATTTTTCAATTTGATCCAAAATTTATCTAGGGACATTGTTGAAAAACTAGCTTTTAACATAATATCTGTACTAATCTCAAGGAGGGATTCATATTCTCTGTCACTTAAATTTAACTTACTACTCTCATATGGTATGAAGGGGTTTGTTATCCACACATTTCTTTCACACGTGGTATTTTCAGATGGGAAATATTTTTCGAAACCATTTTTTAAAGATTGTAAGTGATGCCCAATGATTATATTTAATCTTGATACGTTTAAATCTTGTTGTAAATTAATAAAATCAAAATAATTACTAAATACATCAATATTATTGGTATTTACTTTATCCACCCAAAAATTAATTTTTTTCTTAAATCCATCTATTTTATTAAATAAATGAAACGCATTTGTAGAAGTTCCTTGTAAACTCAAATTTAAATCGTTGATATATGAAAATATATCACTTAAATATGCTAGTTTTGCAACCCATTCTACATCAGAAAAATGCATACTTAAAGGATTATTTTTTTCTCTTAAAAATATTTCTACTTCCGTCTTTAATTCAAAAAGCCTGGTTAAAATCTTACCCCGCGAGAGCCATCGAACTTCTGTATGCAATAATAACTGCTCATGTTTGGCACCAACCTCCTGACAAAATATTGCGAATAACCTACTGTTTAAATCGCTTTTTTTGATAAAATTAATAATTTTTATAGATTCCGCTAAAACCTCATGTAATTCTGTGGATAAACTTTTCGCTGCTAAATGTTGTCTGTGGATTATACAGTGGGTAATTAATAAATCAGAATTAGCTGCTTGCTGAATTCTTTTAGTAACACCACAATGTCTGCCAGCCATACTAGCCGCCCCATCGGAACACACACCTACGCAATTTTTCCATTCTAAAGAATGTTTAATAACATAAGAATTAAGTGCTTTAAAAATCTCATCACTTGTTGTATATGAAACCAATTCTATACAACACAAGAATTCTTCTTTTATTTCTTCCAAAGTAAAATCAATATATCTAACATAGCAAATTAATATGGCCTTTTTAGAAATATCGCATGATTCGTCGATTTGTATTGCAAAAAGTGTTGATTCCTTTATCTTTTGTATTAATTGGTATTCCACATTCTCTGATAATTTTTCAATTCTTCTTCTTATAGTATCATTAGATAAGGGAATCGATTTGATTTTATCAACAGCAGAGAGTCCAAACATTTCTAAACAGACGTCTATTAAAACTGGTTTTATTAAATTTTCCCCAGTAGTAAAGGATTTTCTTGTTTTAGCAATCCGAAGGGCAACTAGGTACGAACATTTTAATAATGACTTGTTGTGAATAAAATTTTGTTTAAATGTTTTTGTTTGTAATCCTAATTCTTGTTTTCTACGCTCAAAATATTCACGCGGCTTTTTTTCCAGCTCGGAATGTTTAGCCTTCAAATGTCGTAACATTTTCGCTGGTTTCATAGCATCATTTACTAAAACTTCATGGCAAATGATACACATCGGACGTATATCTTCTTCCGTAGAATTGGGCCAAAGAATAAAACCATATTTTATATATTCGTGGTTGTAGTGTCTGATAAATGGTTTTCTCTTTTTTCCTGGTACTATTCCTGTTTTGTCGTCATTTTTTTGAGACATTGAACTGGTATTCAAAAAATTGAATAGCGTGCCTTGTTTACGGTTCATCTTACTAAGGGTTAAAAAATATTTTTTTATTAGCGCCTACATACATACAAGTATATAAATAATCAATAAACTTACTGTTATATTGGTCCAATCCAGTTAAACAGATATATAATTATTATAATAATGTTTCGTTTAACAATAACTTAAAAAAACACCCAGACTATACAACTATAAAACTGTACCAGATCACACATCAAATCTATTAACCTTCTGTAAGAACTCCTTCAATCAACGCTTCCGTGTTCTGTGATCCACCGAACACAAATAAGCTGTGATCTATATACTATTATAACCCCGGCTTAAGTGTCTGTCGCCAACAGAGGGGTTTACGCGCCGCGCTCTCGCGCACTTTTGTCAGCATTTCGGGAATTTTTCTTCAGTGCAGTACTAACCATAAATTACATAGAATTATAAATAGTTAAAGATATATTTGTATTTCGTAATTTAATAAATTTAAATTTAGTTATTATTATTATTTTTTTTTTGATAAGTACATTTTTTTCGCGAATAGAAGAAATTGTCCGCGGACCGGTAAGATTTCTCCGCGGACCGCTGGTGGTCCGCCGGACCAGCGGTTGAGAATTGCTGCTCTAGGTCATGGGCCACAATTATTCGAGATTGGTTTGAAGAATATTCTGGATTGTTCTAGTGAATGATCTGGCCTGCTAAATAGCTCGATATGAATACTATCGGATATTTATGGAATAAAATAGAGAGGTCAACTCGTGCTCGAAATCATTCACTGGCAACACTTTTACAATTATGGAAGACTATGGACATATAGCCAGTCCCAATATTTCTGTCGGAAACTTTTTACAACTCTTTAAATTCATGCCACGTCGAGTTTCAGCACTTTGCCGGGGAAAAGAATGTCCAACACGATATTAGGAGGTATCCCAAGTTACCTCAGTGTAAAGCTTGTAATATATTTATAATCATACAGTGAAAATATTAGATATTGAGAATTAAATATTAGGTATTGGATTAATCACATTAAATGTTCTCAAAACTTTCTTTTAAAATACAAAATTCAACTAAGAATTCTAAAAAAAAAACCTGTAAAAAGGTTAAGTAAGCTTTATTAACAGTGTGACGGGTTCTATCCCGAATCCCTTTGGAAAAATAATTTTTTGTGGTTTGAAGTTAAAACCACCTTCCGTAGAGATGACTTGATTTTATGCTAATGTAAATGCTATTTAAACTCTGGTAAGAGGTGTTAAAGTTCATCGTGGATCATGAGTAGCTAGTTGTGAATCATAAGAAATGAGTCGTTCGTTCTCTATTTATCATTCAAACTAGAACTACTAATCGTAGGTGGAAATAATAAAGAAACTGATTGGAAAAGGACTGTAGCACAGTTCAGGAAAAAGCTGACATGTGATCTACAAGCGGATCAAGAGATAAGTGTAGGTTTGATAATCTTATAAGTTTAGATTAGAAATTTAATTATAGGATTGCTCCCAAAGTCATTAAACTTGAATTAATCAAAAGTTAATCAGTCATAAATAAAAAAGTAATTATTTTTATAACAATATCTGCTTCTTCAATGATACAAACTACACCTGCAAACTCCGGGTTGCAACAACAGGACTCAGGGGTGCAAACCTTAAACTTTTGCAATATCTTATATATATATATATATATATATATATATATATATATATATATATATATAAAGACATAGAAACAGAATCGTGAAGTTAATGATAAAAAATGGACATCAATCATTTTTACAATTGTTTTATTACAATTGGGCAAAATTGCTATCAAAATTGATACCTCAAATCAAATTTGTATCAATGGATATAAAATTATTAACCCGTAATTAGCATTTCCAATTCCTTTAAAAAATGGTTTTAACATTATAATACCCAAATTTTGTAGAATTAGGTAGGCAATGTTCTAAATAATTTATGTTTCTAAGTTTATTAGAATTCAATAAATAGTTAAAGAGATATTTGAGACAAACTTTGTTAGGGGCCACATTCTAATTGCTTTAAAGAACTCTTAACAGCTCTTAAAACTTTCCTCTTTTCGAGTAACTAAGTAAAGATTTTATGCTTTAACAAGTTCTGATATCTCAGGCATAGCCATTTCTAAATAACTTATGTCCCTTGATCCTGTAAAATGTTTGTAACTAGTTTGTAATTAGCTGAAAAAGATTCTTATAAACAACTGATAACTCCTAAAAGTTAATTCTAAATAACTATATATATATATATATCAATGCATATTGATGTAATCTCCTTACTGTGATTCTTATTCCTGAATTTGGAACTATTGTAAATATATCGAATAAGTATGTAATTAATAGAGATATTAAATATATAGAATAATAATAAATTGGAGGGTTTTTATGTGCTATTGAAAAATGTGAATAAAGCTTAAGTGTGAGGAATTTATTTTTGAAGTATAATTACTCGGATTTTATGATAAAATCATTTATACATTGCTTAGAATTTCTATTTCGAAAAATAGTTTTTCCTCAAGATTGTATAATTTATATTTTTAAAATCAATGAAGATACCATAATATTTAAATATGATCTTGAATCAAAGATTTTAAAATAATTTTTAGTTTGTATGAAAGCATTTTTTAATGTTGTGGAATTCAGGAGTATAAGAATATGAATTTCATTTCAAACTTTTTAAAAAAACAGCTTATCAAGCAGTTCTATAAGATGCTTTATTTATAAACTCCTAAAACATTAGCCTAAAAAGAATATATAGTGATAAACTTTTAGGAATTAAGTTTTTTCTGAAGCTTAGACTCACTAAAAATAAATAATATGAATAATACTTTATTTAATAAAAAACAAGAGTAATAGGAAGCATTATTATTTTATTTTAAAGAGTTGAGCTGTTTTTGTGTGATGAGGAATAATTATAATAATGAAAAAAAATTGATCTTATAATATATTATACGATAAGTAATTTCTTATACAAAAATTGCAAGAATAAAGGGGGGGGGATAGAAAATATTTGGATAAATTAAGTATTTATCTTCTGAATAAATTTTTAGTGCCTTTTTAAGACCCTTTATTTAAATTAACCTTGCTTTTTTCTCCAGGATCTTAGGTTACACACTTGATATTTCCTCTTAAATTCATTGTAGTATTTCTAATTTTATTTATGTTTCATTAGAACTTTCTTTTTTATTATCACGAAAGCATTAAAGAGTTGCTTTTGTTAAAGTCTTCCAAAGAATTTCACAGTCCTCGAGTTTCAGAGTGATGTTTTAATAAATAACCAATTAATTAATTAATAAAACTAGCAAAACAACGATTCCATCTTCTTTCATAAAATAGCAGGAGTAATTAATATCCGAAATTTCTTCGGGATGTTATGTAATTGAACCTACAGCCTCGCAAAAGTTAATTGAAACTTTAAAGATGGGATCAAAACTTCTATACGAAAACTAGGATTAAGGCGTATTTTATGCATAAAAGCGGATTATAAAGTTAGGGAATGTGATTACTAGACCAGAACACAGTGTATTTAATAAAATGGATTATATACATAAGCCTTCTGCTAATACGATGGGAACATAGAATAATAAATAGATTAGAAATAACAGACGGAAGAATCAGCGCACAGTTGTAAAATTTCTTTCTTACATTTAGTCTATGACCTCTAAATTATGATTCAATACACAAAATTTTATTGTCCCAAATAACGAACAATTGTCATATAATATTTTTTGTAATGATATACAGGGTGTTCCAAAATTAGCACCCGAACTCTGCAAAACCATATTCTCACTGGAAGTACATAAAAAATACCCAAAGAACTGTACTTGTGCAAACCATAGTTTGCGATATAAATGCGAAAAACAAAGTGACATCACAGCCGGTGCAACGAAAAAACACCGTACTGGGCACATAAACAGCAGTATTTACAAATATCTATAACGGCAGATGTTCAAAGTGCATACAGAGACAGGCTTAAGCCAGCCGTGGAATGCATGAATGCATATGTCACAGCAGCGCGGTGTTCATCGAAGTAGAAGCAGTTTGCAGACGAGCAACTAAGTCCGCTGTGCGTCACTACGTCTCGATGCATCAATTCTTTAAGAATTCCCCATTGGAAAAAACTCCTTTGGTATGAGATATGGTGATTGTAATGGCCATAGAACCGGACCCCGTACGTCCGATGCAGTGACCGGGATATGCCATATCCAGCCAGTCATGTACAGGGGTACAAAATACATTGGAGAAGTATCATCACTCATTCATCATTATGTATCTTGCTGTGTAGAGTTTGGGCGTTGTTTTTGGGACACTCAGTACATCGAAAAAAGAGAAATCAAATACTCTGGATCTGTGTGAAAAAGAGAATATGGCAATAAGCCGAATTATGATGATTTTTTCCAAGGGAAAACAAAAAGCAAACTTTAACCCTTTATCTACCGCATTATAATTTAATGCAAATTTTTTCATACAATATTTTTTTTTGAATCACTGCATTGAAAGTTATGGGGTATACATAAATAAAATACTCAAATTAGGGAAATTTAATTCGTTAGAGCTAATTAATTAAATTGGTACTTTAAAATACCGTCAGCCCACAAAGGACTCAAATATTCTCTTAATACGAAAAAACCGAATGTCTTTTTTAATGCAGTTTTAACTCTTAAAAATCCTAAATAACCAAAAAACACTAATATTTTACAGTGCAAAATATTTATTATTAAAGATTATTAAATTTTAAAACTTATTTAATTTTTTTCCACATAAACTTAATTTGATGATAGTCAAAGAAATTCCCCCCCCCCCATTAATACACAGAAATTCATTACATGTTGTGGATTTTGAGTGAGGTTTCGATTGATTGTTTTTCAAAGTGGGGTAAGAAATGCTGTATTTTCTTAACATAAACTAACACACCTTGAGTTTAGTCTCTTGATCGTCATTCTAAGAATCAAACCGAAATTCCAGCAGATAATTTGCTGGGATATAATCAATTCTCTTAAAATAAATAGTCAAATCTTTTTCTTCCTCAACATGTAAACAAAATAAGACACTTACCTTTTGACTTTAACTACTTTTTCGGAACAAAAAGGACATCTTAGCAATCCGATCAAAACGGCAGCTGAAAACGCAACTTCTGCCAAAAAAACTATTCGCCTTCACCACTAAAATATTTTTCATAGAACCCGTGCTACCATATATCTTGATAAAGTGGATTTAAAAGAATATTCCTGCTAAGTATCGTCAGAGTATTCGTAAAAATGGTTATTCTAAGTAACTTTAAAGTGTGAGGGTACTCATAAGTATCGTCGGTAGATAAAGGGTTAAACAATTCTCTAATTAAAAAACACCAAATATCTAAAAATCCATAAATATCAGAAACCATTAGGCAAAATACAGAAATACTACTAATAAACAGTTGAATGTATTATAAATATGAATAAAGAGGCTGTAGAAATATCAATCATCAGAATTTATGCCCTAAAAATGTTTTCTTGTGACAAAAACATTTATGCATTTTACTTATACATATCTTCAAAGTTAAGTATACATATTAGTACAATATTTATATATTATGTGTTTGCTTAACGGACTCCCTGAAGTTTATTCAAACTTAACACGTTCTGGATGTAATATTTAAATTTCGTTAACATACATATTTTACTTTCCTACGTGGATAAAATTTATACTTTAACAAACAATTTTGATTATTTACTTCCGAACTCCCTTTCAAATGATAAAGTAGATATAAATATTTCAAAATAAATGAAATTTTTGCTTGTCATAAATATTTCTTGGAAAGGTTGGATGTCAACAAAAAAGAAGAAACGCAACTGAATTGATATTTTATAAAACATATCATTAAATAAAAATAAACAAGTCAATTTAGCTCCATAAATATTGGATAAATCCTTTTTTAACTGTAGAAAAACTTCATATTTTCAGATTTGGAAATATTTGTTGAGACTTTTAGCCCATAAATAACTCGCCTTTTCATTTGACTCAACAGTCATTTTGCAGAAATC
Organism: Trichonephila clavata; assembly: GCA_019973975.1. NCBI lineage: Eukaryota > Metazoa > Arthropoda > Arachnida > Araneae > Nephilidae > Trichonephila > Trichonephila clavata. Next base: position 49,015 of record BMAO01003335.1, on the reverse strand, counting down.
TGTAACTTTTCAGATAAGGCTTTTATTATTTCTGAAGGAATTTAGGAAATATATATCGTAAATACATCATTCCATTACAAATTTTTTTATGTTTTACTCGCTCTGTAAAAACGTGGTTGTGTACAAACGAGTGAGCAATAAAAATTAGTCTTAGATATCGACAACTTGTGACAATTTTTTAAAAAAAAATTGAGATATGGGGATTTTTATATTATTTTTAGATTTGTTTAGTACATTTTAAGAAATATATGGTAAAATTATATAAATAAAGAAAAAGAAATTATTATTTCTAAAATGGAAAAATTTACAAATATAACATTAACGCGGCCCATTCTGTACCAAAAATGTATGAATAAATTTTCAATTCTGATGTGTTGCTATGTTATTCATTTTTAAAATGACTTTTAGGATAAGAGATATTTTAGAAACGAGAGCACTTTATCTTAGTTATTATAAGGAATTGCTTAAAAACACTTTGATTGTATTAACATAAAGGTCTGTAAATTTTGTAATAAAACAGTGAATGATATATATGAAAGTTAAAACACTTCTACTATTATACAGAGCACATACAAAAAATTTCAGTTCATTATTTTCAAAACCTTTTTGGCAATCACTGTCCCCATTTGAGCATTTCAAAAAACACATTTCGAGTAAAACGCGTTTTAAAGTATAACATCTTGCTTCAAGTAATGACATCTGCTTTTACTAAAAAAATTGTAACTTTTGTTCTAGTGAACGGAAAATAACAAATTCCCTATTATTAGCCTTTTTTTAATAAAACTAATATTATAGTCTATAAAATAAAATCGTAAAACAAATTGTCAATTTTTGGTAAAATTCACAATTTTAGGGTAGTCGGATACCTTAAACTGCTGATACAAATTCATATTCAAAATAATTCTATTTTTGCGAAAATATATTTTTCTAACCCTTTTAAAATTTCTGGAAGCAATCCTAAACCGGTTTTTTAATTAGAATCCGTAAGGCTACCGGCGATGCTGCTTTTGTCACAACCGAAATCATCAAATTACGTCTATGTATATGTTTTTAATTTTATTGGAAATGAGTAAAAGTCCCACGTCCTAGTGGAGCTATATCTGGTGAATAGGTCGGATGCAGAAGCATTTTAATTTTAGATTTGAAGAAAAGCTATGTGGCTATTTGGGATAGATGTGCAGGAGCGTTCTTATGCAGAAAGTATCACTATTCAGTTTGTCACATTCAAGACTCAAATATGGTCTAGGTAATGCACCTTGTTCTGCGCTACATCCTCTCATAGGAACAAATTTTGAATGAAATATTTTTTTAAAAATAAAATAAATATTTCTACCTCGCTTCATAGAATCACCGTACAATCTCCCTAATATTTCCAAAATATCTACAGATTTTTATTCCACAAACGCTGACGAAATTTAGCAACATAAAAGGCCACGGCATTGCTCTTGAAAGTCCATTTTTCTTATGTCGCAGAATGAAGATGATTTATCTTAGAATGAAATATCTGTGCGCTCCGTTCTTAATCAAATGATATAGTTAAAAGCCATTCTGTACAAGACAAGAGAATGTTTCTTAGCCGGTGTAACTTCAACTGGATATCTTTTTTTTATCACGGATAACCAAAGTGCATGCAATTTTGTATGGTAGAGGATTACATAAAATTTTGCATAAGACAGCGGATTCGTCTAAATTATTTGCTAAGGTTGACAGTATAGTAACTTTATAGAGGAAAAATTTGATTCTTATATAGTACTACGAAAACAGACCCATGCAAAAAACTTTCTCTCATTACATTTAAAATACTTTAGATGAGAGAGAATGAAAATTTGGATACTGAAGGCTTAAGAATTTATAATTTAAAGTTGGAGTGTAAGATAATGGAGGACACAAACCTAAACAATACGTAGCAATATAGCAAGCAGTATATGCATAGTATAGGTCATAGTATGCATAAGTTCTTCTTGGATCGCAAACTTTTCTTTTATGAATCATTATATCAGCGACATATAACTTTCCAGCATTATGCGAATTGTGTTGTTCTCTCAGCTATGATATGATGAATGTATCATAACATACATAATTTTTTTGTGTGTAGTGATGAAACTTTTAAAGAATAGAGAATAGAAACAATGAAATGTTTCCCCATGCATTGCTTCTTTTGTCATTTAATCTCTTGGCAACACTATTGAAGAGAATAATGATATATTTTCACTAAATCATCGCATTCATTCCCAGTAGACAACCTTCATTATTCAACAATTTTATTATTAGGAATGTAACGTACCATTAATAACTTTGTTATCAAGAAGAAATAATTTGGATTTAAAAGTAAATGAAATGTGTGTGTTCATTATAAGCATGGAATATAAAAAATAAAATAAGGAAGGAATGTTGATAGACTAAAATGCTCTACCTCTGAGAGATTCGAATAAAAAATCAGAAATGATGCTATATTAATTATAATTCAGAAAGTTTTGATAGAAGTAAATACTTTCAGCTCTAATTCTCCAATGGTACAAAAACGTTTTTTTTTTCATTTTATTTGAAACTATTTAAGGTATCTGACTATACTTGCGGCCACTTTTTTTTATTTTTAAATTAGAGATATGGGGATTTTTTTTGTTGCTTTTAGATTTGTTTAGTACATTTTAAAAAAATATGCTAAAATTATTATATATAAGAAGATAAAACGGAATTATTTTTACTAAAATGGAAAAAAATAGGTAAAAATTTACAAAAAATAACATAAACGCAGCCCATTTTGAACCAAAAGTTTAAGGACAAGTTTCCAATTTTTCAATTCTGATGTGTTGTTATGTAGTTCATTTTTAAAATGACCTTCAGGATAAGAGATATTTTAATTTTTATAAAAAGTAGAGCACTTTAGCACTTTATCTTAGTTATAATATAAAATTGCTTTAAAAAAAGTGATTATATCCACATAAAGGACTGTAAATTTGTAATAAAACAGTGATTTGTAAATCTGAAGGTTAAAACACTTCTACTATTATACAGAACATAAAAAAAAATTCAGTTAATTATTTTCAACTCTTTTTTTAGCAATCGCTGACCCCGTTTGAGCATTTTCGAAAAAGTACATTTCGAGTAAAACGCGTTTTACAGTATATGCCATCTTGCCTAAAGTAATGGCATCTGCCTTTAGTAAAGCACTTGTAGTTTTTGTTCTATTAAACGGAAAATAATAAAGTTCGTATTTTTAAAATGCTAATAAAATGGTCTATAAGATAAAATCATTAAAAAAAATTGTCACTTTTTGGCAAAATTCACACAATTTTAGGGTAGTCTGATACCTTAAGTGTTTTAGCTTCGACCAAGTTACCAAATTAAAGTATCCGACTACATTTGAAAAGTGGTTTTGTAAAAGCGTATAAATGAATAATTGTTTTGATATATAGTTTTACATTAATTAGAATATACATATAAAGTAGTTTTCTTCAGAATATTATTACAAGAAAAATTAATTGAAATGCAATTTTTTGGCAAAAAATGAAGGAAAAATTGACATAATTTCAAAATATTATCTTATAACATTTTGCCTATAAATAGTTAAGAGTTCTCTACAGAGAAAGAACTACGATCTTTAAATATAATATCTAAAAGTAGATTTATTCATATTTTAATTCATCAGAAGAGAACAAGACACATCGGTTATTACTTGAATTGAAAATAATATGAATTTTTCAAAAATCTAGTTCAAGCTGAAGTCTGTTAGTCTATCTAGAAGTCTTATCTGTATAAGCAAAATATTATTATTATAAAAGCATTTTCCAAAAGGGGAATGTTTTGAAAATATGTCACTCTTTCTTCATTTTTTTTTGCCAAAAAATTGCATTTAAGTAATTTTTTATTTTAGTAATATTTTTAAAACAATTTTATATGTTTATTCTAGATCAAGTGACGCAAAATATCAAAAATGCATTCATTTATATGCATTTTCAAAATCATAGTTCTGAACGTAATCAGATACCTTAAATAAAAAAGACCATATTAATAAAAAAAACTAACTTAAATGTTGTTTAAAGGAATGTATTGAAGTTTTTCTCATTTAAAGAAAAGTAAATTTAATTGTGTTTTTAACTTACTTCTTAGTAACATTAAAATCTAATAGTGTTTTATACATTATTTCTGTTTTTTATAATTTTACTCTTTTAAACTGTTAAATGTTTTATCTAAATTTCACTCTGATTACTAAAGTGTTTTTTTGCTGGAGCTATGTGTGTATATATGTTCTATAGTATTGCAGTTTTTTATTTAAAATTTGCTTGTAACATTAGCGTACACAACAGATAAAATGAATTCAATTCACCACTTTGAAGACAAAAAGTAGTTTTTTATACCACTATTTTAAATGACAAATTCAATCAGAATTGATGCATTTCAGAAGTATATTCTTTTCTGTTGATGTTTGTAATTTTTTTTCACGTATTATTTAAATGTGACGCTTTCTTATAAAGCATTAACCTTAAAGTTTTACAATCATCTTCATGTTTCTTAATAAAAAAAAAACACCTATTTATTTAAAAAAATGTCTATGAGTTAAAAAAAATGTTAAACAAGCACTAATATAAAGTTAAGAATTTTTTTGACAAGCTTGTAGTATTCTGTACATTCTAAATAAAATATATATATAATATATATATATATATAATATATATATATATAATAATAATTCACACGTTAAAATTTAATCTGAAAAGTTTTTTTAATTTGTAATGGTCTTGACCCTCCGGGACTTTGCGTAAATAAGTAATTGTTAGTTACCTCCATAACGAGATATAATAGTAATTTTATCTCCTCGAAATTAAAAGTTCGGCGCTTTTAAATTACGAATTATATAATGTACATCATCCAATTATCTAGAGCACTCAGAAGAGACGCCCTCTGAAGTCATGTGAGTTTTTGAACTTCCGAGATCGCCATTTTGTATACGTAGTACGATTTAAAAATTCGGGGACTGCCACCATTGCTGACAACGAAAGCAGGTACCTAAATATAAACCACTTGAAATGGATTTTCCCAACCCTCCCCTTCATGGCCAGGCTAATTTAGTCCATGTCATGTGATCAAACCACACGTGTAGCTGTTATCTTCCGAAGTTAGCTAGCTTTGTTTCGTGATCTAAAAAGATGGCTTTTCATGAACAGCATTGAACATTAAATTCTGTCAACGCTTAGGTAAAACACCACTGAAGACTTTGGAAATGCTAAGTAAGGTGTATGGGGAATCTACCATGGCAAGATCCATGGTTTACTAATGGCATTGGCGTTTTAAAGAGGGTTGATGATCCATCGAATGCAATGAATGCGTTGGACGACCTTTGACATATGTTCGAAATGATCGTCGCCAAACACTTGAACAAATGGCTGAGACTACACATTTCTCGAAGACGTCGTTTGAGGAAATTCATTCGTCGTAAGCAGCCTCAATTCCGGCAGAGTGACGACTGGTATCATCTGCATCCTCACCAAAACTTGCACTAACGTGTTTCCACATACCCTCTATTCACCAGACTTAGCCCCGTATGACATTTGCCTGTTCCCATCAATGAAAAAGAAAACATTTACAGGGCCGTCGTTTTGTGTCATCAGATAAAGTGAAAGTAGCATCGCAGGAGGCCTCACGGGAGGTTGTGAAAAATGGCTTCCGACTGTGCTTCCAGAAGTTATACGAACGCTGGCAGAAGTGTATTGTCGCCCAAGGGGACTATTTGAACGTGAATATACTTCGATGCTTTGAACTATTCAGGGTAAGGTTTTCTATACCTTGATACCGAAGATATTTGGAAAGTTCATGCCACTTCTTGTCCTCGTCATGTAAAAAGCTCATGTGTCATATTTGTGTTCTATGTTTTTGTCTGCATGTAAAATAATTAGGAGTACCTCCTACAAAATGAATGCCTCATTAATACAGCCATATTTACATCTACAATCCAAATATAGGATAATCAGTATATATATATGTACAATATATTATTTTTTAAATTTATAATGTAAAGAATACTACAAGCTTCTCTGATATTTTTTAACTTTATATTGATACTTGTGTTTAACATTTTTCTTTTTTTAACTCATAGATATTTTTTAAACAAATAGGTGCTTTTTTTATTTGGAAGAATGATTGAACTGTTAAATGTTACTTGAACTGAATGTTTGTACTTTTACAAGTTCTATATCCAAAAAAAGAAAACTCAGAAGATTAGAATTATTTTATAAGCACTTAAGGAATTTCATCATTTAAAGCCACGTTGTTCAATTTGTAAATAATTGCATATTCTGTGAAAGTCAAAACAATTATTCGTTTTGAAACATAATATTGCTAAATATTTCATACATCAAAAGATCTCAAAGGAATTTTTCTTTATTTCAAAAGATCATTTTTTACTTTTGAATTTGTAGTCATTTTTTTTAGAAGAATAATGATTTTTTTTTGCAGACAGTAAAGAATAACTTTCAAAAGATAGTCATTTCAGAAAGAGTATTTTTAATTATTTCCTTCGAAGTTAAAATGGAGAAAGAAGCCTTTTTGTATAAAATGCGAAAATTACAAAAATGTCTGGGGAGTTTTTTGCTCTTAAATTTTTGAAACTCTTTTCTTTAGTTATGCTTCAATGGTACCTTTATTAGAATTTTTTTTGAAACAATCGCTTTTGCGTTTTTAACGAAGAGTATTTATTATTAAATCACGTTCGAAATGTTTTTAAAGAACCGTATTCTAGTAATTGCAGATTCTGAATAGAAGCTATACATAATACAACTATTTAAATTTTGAATGCTGTCGCTATCTTCTTCGTTCTTTTTTAAAATTTATAAAAAAAACTGCTGCTAAAGCTAATTAATTTTTGTGTTTCTTATTTCTTCTTTAAAAATTTTTCTTGAAAAAATGCTTTTTATCACTCTTGAAAAAAGAAATACATTCTTTTTGAATGAGGGTAAAAAATAATTAAGAGATTAAGTTCTTAAATAATAAAAAGCTTTAAATAAGATTTCTTGGGCTTAGGTTAATTATTTAATATGTCATTAATATGCTTAATTAAAATAAAATCACTGCGCCTTTTCTTCCAATTTTGGGATAATGAAGATAAAAACAATATAAAAAGTTTAAAAGAAGGAAAAAGCAACAAACAATTATTATGTTACAATTCAATACATGAGGTGTTAAAGACAAATATAAACTTTACAATTTTTCTGGTCATTCTCCTGCATAAATATTGCATATGTAAGTACTGATATGCAAGTATATATTACATACACAGTAGAACCTGTTTTTGTGCGATTTTTTCTGTGCGATCTTTTTTTATGCGGTTTATAAATTTTAATGGCTTTGGCACCGCTATAATGTTTTCTATCAATGTACCAGTGGCAATTGGAGAAAGTTAGGGCTCCCTTGTAAAGTTAGACTTCGCCTTTAATATTTTATTAATTGGGTAAATAAGTACTTGGTAAGTCAAGCCTTGGGCCTTCTAGAGTGCTGGACCCTCCAAGAGGCAGGGGTAGAAGAGGGGAGTATGTTAGCTACTGTAATATACACTTTAAGACGCTCATCTCATTTGTTATAAACAGTCTTCCGACAATGCACGTTCAGCTGCTTTCTCTCAACCAACAGTTCGCTCTTGATTGAAGACGAAACTTTCAATGACAGTGACATTACAAAAAACTTGATATATTATGAAAACGAACAAGAAGAATCGGATTCTTAGAGAGTGAATAACATATATACAAGTACACAGCTTTCCAACCAATTGGAAAAGCATTTTCTTAAAATAGATACCAATTCCGAAAGGAGCATGAAATTTCACAAAAAGATCTTCGATCATGCATATCTGGTTATCGTGACATTTAAAAGCAACTGACCTACAACCTTCATCGCAAAAACTTATCCCTCATTTTATGGTGCCAAAAATAAATCAATTGAAATTGTGTCTTCAAGTGACGAAAGCGATTTTGAACTTAATCATCACAGGAAGAGGAGCGCTTTGATTACGATGAGTAGCAATGAATTATGTATGTGTATTTTGAATACTTCTCCACGCATACGTTGAGAAACTAAATGTTTTTAAAACACTACATAGAAACTGAAGTGCGTAATTATATGTGTAATTTTGTTGCCTTTTTATCTGATCGTAAAGTAAAAAAAAATAATGTGTAGAAAAAATTCTCCAAAGAATAAATGTATCAAATTAGGATTTGTAAAATGTAAAAATCAAAGTATCTTATTCTTATTTTGGATAGAAGAAAAAAATTTTAATGATTTATTGCTATCATTTGTTCAATATGTTTTCTTACTATAATTTTTTTAACTTACTTTAAGGAAATATTTCATTAATCAGGGAGCTGGCGTGTACTCAATACTAATGTTAATGGTCACGCGGGGTAACTGAGTCTACCTAATTCTTTTTTTATACTTATTTTTATTGCTCACGATAAAAGTCGTAATTACAGTGAATAATTTAATTAATAGAAATTATACTTATTTACTTTTAAGGACTTTTCAATTTTTCTTTTACAATTTGAGAAATAATCCAATCAAATTTAACCAAGAATTTTCAAACGTTCCCGAATAAATAAAGGGCACAAATCACAGACACTTTTTGCTAATATTGTAGGAATATTGTTTACTCGCAAAATTGTCATATTTTGTTTAAGTTATTGTAGTTTTATTATCCTCTGATGATCGACAAATATCATGTTGAATTTTTTCTGGCTTGTGTCTTTTTGACAGGACGAAGTATGTCTTGTGGTACATTTATAGCTTTATATTTCTCTTGATGGAGTTCTTCAGGGAGCATTTGAAAGCTTTTCTTTCAACTCAAGCGCTTCATGTTCATCGCATTTCTCAAATTTACTTTCGCTATCATGATTAATGCGCATTACTTCAGCAGATTCTTCCCATGCTTCATCAGTTCAGCTTCCTTCAATAGACATCACAGAGGCCCATTTCATTTTTTTATATTCTGTTCATTTACATTTATAAACCATAATTACAGCAGAACAACCCAAAACACTAATTTGTTCCCAGAGGGAAAACTGTAGCATGTTCACAGAAAATGTTTTGGAACAAAAGTGGTCACGCGGGGAATTCAGTCAAAACAAGTACTTTAAGTTTGTTAAAAAAAAACTGCGTGTGTGTGTCGACTCCGACGCACGACTGGAGTGTACTCCTTAAGTCTGGTTGTCTTTGTTTATATAGTGGGCAAACAGAGTAAATAAACGCATCTCATAATACTGAAACCATGCATGTATTTTCTTTATTCTATTCACATTTTTCATATTGATTCGGTACAATAATATGTATGTAAAATAATATACGTCAATTATGTTACATAAATATATGTTAAATATAAGAAGGTCGCACTGTTCAGCTACACGAGGACTTTTGACGACGAACCTCGTAATTTTGAACCATGGTCAAGTAAAGAGGACGACACCTGAGCTGGCACCCCTCTCCTAACTACCACACCACACCAACGGGAGGACGTTTGAGCTTTCGTCAGATTTAACGTGTATCTCTCACCTACACGGCGGGTCTTCAGTGGTGCTAGGCTCAAACTCATGACAAGTCACCCACGAGTCCGTGGTGAGGCTACCGCGGCCACCGCATGTACCCGGAGACTGGCAGTTTAAAGAAAGGAGAATCATATCCTCTCCATCAATTTTATTGATCATAATTTGATCAATTGTAGAAAGCCTGGTAAACTCAATCACCTCTGTCCGGAGGCTGTTACTGACTTATGAAGATACCGCTACAAAGGGAATATTCTAACGGAGTATATTAGTTGTGTTGTTGAAACAAAGTTTATTTTTGATAGTTATTCTTCGTTACTTTGCTATTCAACGCACCAAAATAGTATTAAATCCATAACACCAAACTTGGTAATTTTTAGCTGTTATAGTCAACTTCTTTGTCAAAAGAGCTAAGGCATGAAATATCGTTTGGCTCGAAAACGGGTTTTCGACGCCAATTACGTTAAATAGAGAAACGCTATTAAATGTAATTTGCGACTTTTTTTTTCTAAAGTTTCAATTTTTTATGAGGGCTTAACTTTCAAAATATACTCTCCAAATTTCCCTCATAGATAACAAATAACGGTAATTTTAAAACAAAAAATAAAAGAAAGAACTACTGATTTTTTTGTAAAAAGTGTATTAGATGAGAAACAGAAATTTTCTTAAAATCCATAATTTTTAAGTAATTTGTTCAATCTATAAAAGAACATGGATAACAACTTTGGACACTTGGAAAAAAGTTTCGTGTGATTATGTTTATAAATAACGAAGTTATCCAATGTTTAGTTAGAATTTTGAGTATTTTTTGAAAAATCGCAGAAAAAAAAAGTTTTTGGTATTTCATATTTTAAATCACTGATTCAAAAAGAGAAAAGTATGAACTGTTTTAGTACAGACTTTCGATACATTCTGATGGTAAGAAATTCGTACAGAACGAATGAAAAACTCTTTTCATAAAAATGCATCAATATTAGCTCATTTTAGAAAAAATCGTAAAAAATGCAAAATTTTGTTATTTTGTAAAAATATCTGTACCGTATTATGGCGAAATAAGTAAACTTTCGTTTTCTGTAATTATTTTTTATCTGATTTCTGTAGGAAAAGAATGATTGTAATTTTAAAAAGAAAAAAGTAGTCCTTCCTTCCGACAGCAACTTGGCGCATGCGGAGAACATAGCGTAACGCGTTTTTGTTAACGCGTTTTTTAAATTTCCCTCCTCATAATATTTCCATACCGTGGGCCTTATATGAAAATCGATTGTAAAGGAGTAAACTTCAAAAACCCTTGCCACTCCCAAAAAAGTGGGAGATATGTGACAAATACATTTTAGTTCCCATGAGGTCTGTTATATAGGAGGATATTGTCAGGATCATTGGTTTACAGTTTTCCTAGAATTAACGATTTCTTGAGCCTGGGTAGATTGAGTGCCCCGTGCACCCTCTCCCGGGTTACAGGGCCAATGCTTGTCTTTTGATGAGTATCTTGGAAAAAAAAACACCTTTGCTATAGTTTAAAAGCTTTGATTAATGTTTTTAAAATATTATTAGTTGAATTATCACTAATGCTGTAAATAATATTGAATAATGTAAATATATAGAGCATTTTTACAAGAAGAATTATGAATAGTATTTTGTTATTCCTTAACTGTGAGTATTTATCAGAAATATTATTGATATTTCTCTCTTAATAAAAGATAAGATGAATCTTTTCAAAGAATTCAATATCGTTAATTATACGGCTGTGTGTTTTGGGTTAGTTCGTTTATAGAAGGTGCTTTACTTAACGTTAATCAAATTATAATAATGCTATTGTAATCGTATCCTCAATATCTAAAGCTCATCCATTATTAATGCAATAGATAATTCAATTAATTACTGAAAATTCAAAGAATTCATTAAATTTAGTTTTAAAATATTCAATCCTCTTTAGTAGCGATATTTATAGTTATTAATAGCATTAATTAATCACTACATTTAATAGTATTAAAAATAATTGATTTTAGACTTAAAAATTGACTTACAATATTTAAAAAAAATGTTATAGATAGTTTTTCGATAATTGTTTATGAAGTATCTACATTTAAAAAAATACACCTAATATAATGGAAACACAATGTAAGCCACAGGATTTGATAAATAAAACTCATGTTGAAGATATATTTGAAAAGATTTCATTACTCAAACAAGTGTTAAACTGTATTATAAAAGTTAAACATGTTTTTTTTTAAAATAACAAAATATTATATTTAAACATGGAAGTATATTATATAAGCGTACTTATCATTCAGAATGTCTATATTTCTGTTGTATGATGAGTTATAAAATTTATTTTCGATTTTCAATCAGATTTTTTCAATCTCGTTATTGAAAATGTATTTTTAAACAGCAATTATGAAATTAGATTCAGCAGAGATGAACCTTTCAATTAATTTAGATTTATAATTATCTGATTAACTTTGAGTGAAAAGCAATCGATTATGAAATTTATTTTTGCAATAAAAGTTATTCCTTAGAAGTATATATGTATTACACTGTACATTTAAATTAATTGATATGCATTAAAAATTAGGATAATAATAATTTTAAAAAATATTATTGTAAGTTATCATGGAAGAAAATTCGTATTTTATTTCCTACGCTATATTATCTGACAGAGTAGTAGTCTCTCAAATCGTATTAATAGTGAAATAGATATACTATCTGACCTAAGTGACTTTAGACATTTGCATTAAAAATAAAGAGAATAAGGCTTCTATTTATAACTTAAGTTAAAATTTTAAAGGCATATGTATCTATTTGTATACTATTTTATTTGTATATAATTGTCGATTATGATATTTTAATAAATAATTCATATGACCATTGTGAAATTTTTATTTTTTTTGTAGGAGGGAAAATTTTTCAAAAACTGCATTTTGAAACATGTGTATTATATTCCATGTAATTATATTGAGATATTAAGCAATAAATTTTGCAGCAGATGCTTTTTATCTTAATAAGGTAAACTTTTTTGTACATTTATTTCCTTATTTTTGTTAATAATTGCGGTTTAACAATAGTTTTGTAATTTTTCTTATCTTTGTCACTTGAAATATTTTCTTAAATGACTGATATAAAGTAACTTCTAATGCAATAAAAATTCTCTTCTGAAATAAGAGGTAACTTCTAAAAAGGAATAATAATTCTCTTCTTAAATAAGGTAACTTCTAAGAGGGAATAATAGCTCTCTTCTGTGAAATAAGGTAACTTATAATGCCTATAATATTTTATTATCGAAGAACATTGTTTTAGGTATATATAGATCTATCTTGTTCATATACTTAAATTAAGCAGTTTTGTAAACATCTTTAAGTACAACCGTACACAAGCAAAGCAAATATTCCTTTAATTATGAGTAAAAGTGCAAAGAATTGCTTACCTTTTTTTAATGAACTAAGAACTTCTCATCCTAATGTTTCGCAATTTTTTTTAGGTGCATAATTATTCACAACACATTTTTCGAGATAATTAACGAAATGTTCAAGTTACGAGAACATTATAGTAATTTAAAATAAAAAGTGCTTAAAATTCAGCTCGGATTAAATAAACCGATGTGAAATATTTTCAGCTTGAGTTTCCTTTTTATTTACAGGAAAAATATTCTGAAAAAAAAATTAAAGGAAAATAAGCCTGGGTTTTTCTCTTTCAAAAGTGCTTTAAAGCTAAGGAATTTTTTTCTTCCTTTTTCTGTCCATTGGTGCTAAGACGAATAAAAAAAAGTTCAATTTTCTCTAGAGATTGTGAGGCTCCATTTGGCATAGTTATTCGAATTTTAGCTGTTCAAAAGGTAGATTATGCGGCTGATTTAGCGATTTACGGCTAAATCCTCTTCAAACTGCCTCATAGAAATAGGTAAAGCGGATTCTGGCCCTTTTTTGAAACCTTTTATTTTTAACGCTTGAATCTGAATAAAACTTTAGACTTTCTCTGCTTTATGTACAAAGTTTATATTTTTGGAAAAACCACTGAATATGTAGTTCCCCAATTTTACTGGATTTATATGTACTGAGCTTTTGTTAGAGATTTTTCTTAAGTAAAAGATAGCGGAATCTCTTGAATAAATAGCTTTCTAAATTCTTTTTTGAATAGAAGTATTCAAAATGAATACGTTTACTGCATTTTAAAATCAAAAACTCTCAAAGTCTAGAAGGTAAATAATTTAATCTTTCTGTGTGTGTGTGTGGGTAAACTTGACAGATAAAAAATGATCACACTGAAGATTTTGTTTGGAGTAATACTGATGCTTTTTTTACGTATATAACTATCTCTCTTTCCCTATGTCTCTATGTATCTGTACCTATCTATATATCTGTTTAGATCTGTATATCTATAAATATATCTTTCTCTTTATATTTATATCTATCTGTATCTATATCTATATCTATATCTATATCTATATCTATATCTATATCTATATCTATATCTATATCTATATCTATATCTATATCTATATCTATATCTATATTTATCTGCGTATTTCTATCTATATATATTTATATTTGTATGCATCTGTCTCTCTCTCTCTACACAAACACACATGTAATATATTTATATACCTATATCTCTCTCTATATATGTATCTCTCCCTGTATATCTATACCTCTTCTCTCTCTTTATATATATATATATATATATATATATATAAATCTATCTCTGTATATATATCTATATGTCTATTCAAAATCTAAGCCTTAGCAATATTTTTTAAGATGCTTGTAATAAAATAAGCTTTAAAATAAACCCCAGTTAATATTATCCACCAGATAGACTCCAGATATTTCAGTTTGATAGAATAAAATTCGGATACAACACACAAACATATTTGATAATTGATTAACGTGGCTGGAAAAGTGTTAAGTATTTTCAGTATTCAGTACAACGTGTATTGAAACAGACGCTTGAGGTTTGATTGTATAACAAATTTAAAGGGAATAAAATGTTAAAATTCTGATAAAAAGAAAGCAAAAAGAGAAATTTATATCACCAAGGAATACAAATAAGAAGAGTTGAGGAAGACTCCAGGAATTAGAATTTTGCAGCTTCCTGCCATGAAGCTATTTCTTCGAACCGAAAAACAGTCAATAGGTGGGAAAATGAAATACTATGAGGAGTGTGTGTGTGTGGATCCGGTTTCGATAAACATTATTTCCTGAGTTGGATGACAATCTCTGAATAGAATAATTATAGAAGAAAAATATAGTTATTGTATAATAATCAAACATTTTCTATATAAAAATAAATAAACTGAATTAAACTTAAATATATGTAATATTCAAATGTTTTCATTATAATTCGAAAATTCTCTAGAATAATTCAAATTGTCACAACTCTGGATAGATGACTTTCCTCAGTGATGTGAATTATGGTGAGTATTATGCCAATATTTTAAAATAAAACACATATTTGTATTTGAATAAACTTTAATGTTTTTATGTCACTGTGTAAATAAATATGATTTTTCGACATGCAAAAAATTCAAATTATTTTGCATGGAAAACAAAATATCCTCTGAAAACAAGTCCTATTGTATCATTTGAATCAAATATATGACTAGGTAGAGTAAGTGGATTTAATTTCAGTTTTTTCATTTTTTTTGTTTAGAATTTTGTAAAAGTCTTTAGTTATTTTGTTCATTTTAAGTTGAGACTTGTTATAAGCAGAATGATTGCTTACTGTTAATGATTGATACAGCTGATGTGTTTTACTGTTTAAACTGAGAGCATTGTAATATTACTTAGTTTATAAAATAATTATTTTAGCTCTTACCTTGCGTTAGTAAACTGAGACCTTTTAGGTTACCTGGGCAATTTAATTGAAATATACTTGTATCCTAAAACTCCTGTTTCTTCCTATATACTTGTATGGCAGGAAAAAATATAGTTGTATTCTCCTATTGTAAACTTAATAAATATACCTGTATCTTAAGCGATAAATATGTATGTGTATGAGATAGATTTACAATGATATAAATTTTAATCTAAACAGGATGCTATAAAAAGATTATGTACTGCTTACTTTAAATTTTTAAGTATATTTTCGTTAAAAGTGAATAGATTGCATTTTTCGGAAACTCCGCTAAGTGTAATAACTTTTTTCTTCAAAACATTGGACAAATATATGGTATTATTTAATCAACGAAGTTCTATATTTCATGAATATCAATATCTGCAGAAATATTATTATAATTTCTGCTATATATACTATATAATTTCAGAAGTACGGTATATGTGGAGGTGAAAAAATAGGAACCCCCCATTTTTCTTAAGGGAGAAATAAATTGTTTTCGGTTCTATCTTTGTTGAAAATGAACATAATTTTCAAAACCATATTCTAGAAAGTAGAGAGTCTATATCTCTAATGCATTTGAACAGATTATTTTATTTACAAAGAATAAAGAAAAATGACAAAGAAAAGCTGGTTAAAAGAAAAAAAAATATGAAAGTCATAAACTCAAATGCATTAAACTTGAAGTCAGACGTAATATTTCATTACTCGAAAAGAAATATATTATTTTTTTCCCGTTAATAGAATTAATGTTTATTTAGCTATATTTTTCTTCATGGGAAATAATGTTCTTGAAAGCATTTTTTTCTTCTGTTAAGAATAAAGTATATCGAAAGTAAAATACATTTGTGTTGAAAATAGGCTTATCTGGTTCAAAAATATTTGTATTTATAATGCTTTTATTATCCTCAGTTTGTACAATGAAGAAGTAGTTGTATTTATTCCTTTGATGATATATTTATGATTTTGTGTAGTGCTTCTTAAAACGCATACTAATAAGAATCTATAGTAATATATATATATTTCTAAAAGAGAGGAGTACTTTTAATTCAAATTTTTTATTGATAGAAAAGGAATGACACCTTGCACTTTGTTCTGCTTTGTACATAATTTAACATGTTCTAGTTCTTTTTATACAAGCCTATTTATTTACTTCATTGCATAGTTTTTCTCAGATTTTATATTTTCGAAATTTTAATTTTTTTAGTTTAATTTTCAAAGGAAATATATTTTTCTCCTTTTGTTAATATTTTACATTATTTTTGATTCAATTTAATACCTTAAGGTGTGAATGGTATAACCTTATACATCAAAAATCCCCAAGATAAAAAAAAATCTCAACGGTTAAATTATACGACCAATCGGCGATTAATTCTGACCATCAAAACAGAAAATTGCATGGCCAGTACGTTTTAAAATACTTTTAGTCAATGGAAACTCTTTGCTCTTTCCTATAATGCACCTTTTTTAATAACCCTGAACTGTTAGCTGTCATGTGGACTTTTTCCCCCCACTGGTAACAGTTTATCGCACAAATAGCGCCAAATTGAAATCTTGCTTGAATTTCGGGACACCGTTTATAACAAAGAGAAGTTTTAAGGGATTATAACCGTATTTTCTTAGATATATGGAGATTCAGAAAAAAAAAGATTTTAAATTATCCCCCCCCCTTTATACTAAGAATCTTAGATGTAATATACGCCTCTGATAAGATACGGTTCTCATATCAGTAAAAAAACATAATATAGAATAAGATACAAATCTCTCTTTAAGCTGTCTTCAATCAATAAGTAAAAGATGAAAACGTTAGGAAAGTAATTAATTTGTTTTTTTAACCTAAGAATCCAATTAGCTTAAGGTTTATTTAAAATACCTCGATGAGCAAGCTTATTAATTAAATTCAGGCTATTGAATAATTTTAATCCATCTGCTTGAATATATTGAAACTTAAATATATATATTGATAAATTTATTTAATGAGTTAAGTCAAAAATACTGAAGTTTTACACGATAAAAACATTTGCTAATTAACTGAGGATTTAAAAATTAGGAGGAAAAACTAATTTTTTTAAGAGTCGTCTACGAAAAGTAGGGTCTCCTTTTACATATTATAATGGTAACTTTTTTTAAATTTTAAAATTTCCTCTCGATACTTTGTCCTAAGAAAAATGTATGGCCAGTACAAAAAAAAATGTAAAAAAGCTATTTCTTTGAAATCTATAAAGGTACAAAAAATGTCTGAGAAAGAGACAAATTAGAAAAAAAAATTCTGCTGCTTAAGACGTAGAATCTTTTAAGAAAAGACGAATTTTTTTTTAGGGCTCTAAGCTTTATAACTGTATATTTTTTCGATGTTTCTGAGTATGTTATTTCAGGAAAAAATATGTTTAAGTTTTTTTTCTTCCAAACCCATTTTCTACACAATGAAATCGTGCGGGACTACTATTCAGAAATATATTTTTTATCATAGAAAAAAAAAACGTAATCGTTTTATTTATTTATTTATTTTTATCTCAAAGAAGAAAGAGTTAAGTGAATTTCTTAGACAGGTATATACATAGTTCGAGAATATTCTTTTAAATTTTTTTTCGTTGCTTTGTGAACTTGGCTATTTTTCTCATAGAATAATGCTTCTATGAAAAGGATATTTTTCAAAAGATGCTTTTTTAAAGTTAATAGTTAGCTAAGTTTTTAAATTAATTGAGCAGAAATATTTTCAATACTATTATTTATTTATTTATAGTACAGTATAGAAATATAAATGAGGGGCACAGACGATGATTTCTTTATAATTTGATTGATATTCAGATTTTTTGAGGGGGGTATGTTATGTATTATTGATCGTAAAAGTAAATAACTTTTCAAAGAAATTGAAAGAAGAATTCCGAGGACAAACAAATGATTGTTATGGTATGTCTTCAGTGAAAATATTTTCGAAAGAGCAAGCATTTATTTGAGCTGCGCTTGAAGATATCTATTTAATAAAGCTCATACAATAAATCAAATGCATTCTGAAGCATATTGTGCTTGAAAAAAATTCAAAATAAAAAGTACTGTAAATATTATCTGTAATTTCACCTCTTGTTTGATCTCTCAGTTTAGGACGCATATCAATATTTTTAGTTGTATATCATTGTATTTCAGGCAGGAAAAATTAGGCTAAGTTTTTTTAAAGAAACACATAATTTAATTGCATTCTTAAAATCAAGTAGAAGATAAAATACATATAAAATTTTCGGACTTGGCTAAAATCCTTTTTTTTATTACAATGGTATTTTCTCTGGTTGTTGCAGTATGTTTCCACAATCACTATTTTTAGCGCTTCTATACTCAGCAAAAGAAACATGCTTGTCGAATTACAAGAATTGTTCCAAGTCTTATTATTCAAAAACGAAATTCTTTTTACCTATAATGCCTCTGTAACTTTCCGCAAATCCTCTTGGCCCTCGATTTCCACAAAACCCGTTCTTACATATCTTCTCAATAGAAGAAATATGTTTTCCAATTTTAAAATCTGTTTGGCTAATAGTTTGAAAAGGGAATTTTTGTCTACAATGTTTCTGCAACACCCCTTGGAAGTCGATTCCCGCAAAACTCGTTCTTAGATGAAGGATGGATAGATGAGGAGGCTTTTTATGAATTTTAGTTGGTCATTTTTGAAGATCATAAACATAAAAAAGCAGCTACTTAAAAAGCACTTCTCGCGAGGTTTAAAGGACATTTACAAAATGATTCCTTTCCACTCCCGATATTTCAGCTTTTTTTGTTTTAGTCAACCGGGAACTTATGGAATCATATGATTTTCAGTAAAGACTTTTTTAATTGGTCCGAATACTCGGGTGATTCAAGATTGCATTACCCTGTTTTAAAAACGCTAACATCTCAATTTCTTAGAAGATACAGTTGTGATTATTTCCCATTAGGGGGAGGGGTTAACTAAAAATTAATTATCAAGCAAAGTCTTGGAAGGCTCAAGGCCATTATGAATTAAAATCTCTCGAGAGAAAATTTAAGTGAATTATTGAATACATATATTAAAATGTTCCTAAGTGTCAAATTATTTAATTATTACTAATAAATAATTAAAGGACCTTAAAATTAAATAAAAAAAGTAGTATCTGTAATAATGTTAAATAAAAAATCTACTTCGAATAAATCTGTGAGTTATTTGATTAAAAATGAAGAAGGCACATTGATTCTTTTTTCATTTAAATAATAAAAGGGAGAATTCTATTACGCCTTATATATTGCCAAGACCAAATAATTATTCAGAGGGGTGTAAATTTAGTACAATAACTAACACTTTTCAGCAACGTTAAATATAATCAGACTTTAGAGATATTTAGGCTTAATATTGTGTCATAGTAATCTGCGGAAATCAAGTTTCAAGGACTCGATTTTCCTCAAGACAGGATTTTAGAAAACACTGTGGGTCCAAAAAAGGTAGGGGGAAGGGAGTGTTTCTTGCTAAGCTTACTGGAGCTTTAATGTTTACTCTTTAGATTGAAGATATGAAAAATAATATGTTCTATTCAGTGCTTTTAGAGTTTGTCCTTTGTTAAAGAAACTGAAGTGAGATTTATTAATAATTAACATAACTATTCTAATTCAATATTAAGTAAATGAAACCGAACTAATTAAATATTGTCTAGAAATAACTTAATCCTTCTATCTTTAGAAAATTCAAATTAGATATGAGTTTGTGTTAGATCCCTGAAAGAATAAAATACTTTATCTACCGGAATTCGAAATTAATAATTTATCAAATATTGTGGATGTTGGAATTAATCTTCATTCTTCATCTCTAATTACAGTAAAAGTCATAGCATTTTTTTGTTATGTTTATAATTGTATTTGTGCGTATTTATATATATCAATCTTCAGGTTGGCCGTTAAAACAAGACAAGACGTCGTCAGTTAACTTTTAATTTAATTAATCATGATTATATTTACACATTATCATTCGCTGATATAGGATAATCATTTAAAGCTTACTAGCTGTCTTGATCGTCATTCTCCAGTTCTAATGGGCACGATGGATCATTGTCTTTCTTCTCGTAAAGGCGCTCTCCAACTTCGAGAGTCTAAAAGCAGAAAGGCTCCCAAAATACTGTGAAGCCCTCACACTTGCAGCTAATTATTTCTTAGAAAAGATATTCTAAACATAACAATTCCTATCCCAGCTCATTAGTTTTTATGGTCTTCGTATGTACACTTCCATGTTTTACCTTACAGTCGAAAACATAAAACTAAACAGTAATGATTTAACAGTTATGGAAATAGATATACAATTAAATTAAATCGGGACACTTGGCGTTGGTTTCTCTCAGCGAAAAGATTTGTCGATCGATTGCTAAATAAAAGTGTTTTTTTTTTACAAAAGTTCTTAATGCTGACTTCAAAGCAACATGTATATAACCTTAGTTAAATTATCATGTATAACACAGTATATTAAAGTTTTCAAAAATATAAATAATAGTAACTCGACTTAAAATGTAAACTGTAAAAGTGTACAAAATTAATAATCCCTCTAATGATTTAAAAAACAATATGCTAAAAAAAAGCTTTTATTCACTAAATTAATAAACAAAGAGCTGTATATGTATAACCTATGAAAGATATTGAATTATAAGATACGTTTACTAGAATATGATACACATTTATTCCTAACACACTTTGATAAGAGATTTTGTTAAATTCTGCATGAATAAAATCAAGATAACACTGAATCCCTTAGTATTAGCTACAATGTGGTGCCCGAGGGAGAAATCAATCATAAACTAGCACTTAACTCTTTATACTGACTCGACAAATCTATTTAATTTATGTGAAAGCCTTTTATCTAGTCAAAATTTAAAAAAAAAATATTTCTTTCTGAGCTTTATATTATAGCATTTGGATTCTTTTTGAATTAATCAAATTTTCTGAGGGAAAGAGAACAATTTTATCACTTTTTATATGAAAAGCAATAGATTAAAATTTATTCATCTATTTTTTCAGTGCATAGTCGAAGGAATGAAGTTTCATGAATTTTTTTAAAATCAATTTTCCATCTTCCTTGTCAAAGCGAGAGAAAAAAAATTCGATTTCTTAAGAGATTGTACCAGTCATTTAATTATTCAATAATAACAGTGATCGTTGCATTCAGGTTAATTTTAAAATGAATAACTGCGCATGAAACTGCTAGATTTGACAATTCTACAATATTATTGCTCAAAATAACCGATGCTTACACTTATAATTTGACTGTCAATGTCATGTCATGATATAAGAACAAATATGAGAGTTATATTTTAGCTTATACAACAGAGCTATAATAAACATATAGGTAATAATAGTTATAGTTTAACTGATTAAAAAGAACAACATTATTTGTTTGTTTATTTTTTTAAAAAAAATTCAGGTATTTGTGTTTAGTTTTCAAATATATACAGTACAATACGTTTAACGTGAAAACGCTTAAGACGAAATATCGGTTGATACGAAATAATACAACGGTTCTGATAAATTACTATGCATTTCCATGCATTTTTTCTTGTAACACAAAACTTAAATCGCTTAACAGTAAAATATTTCTTCCTTCTGAGAATAAAAAAAATACGGAAAACACCAGAAATTTCAGAGTGATGGGAAATTAGAGAGAGGTGGTTTCTCATTATTTTTCTGTATTATTGGACTGTTCAACTGTATCGTCGGAAGATTTCGTTGCAGTAGATGATGATAATGTGTGTGTAGCCCCAATTATGGCACACAAAGACACATTTTGGAGTTTCTTCAAAGTTCAAAAAATATCATTGATGAAGATTTCGACAGCGAAAATGAAATGAATAATGCAGCTCTTGTTCCCAAGTCATACGAAATGAGGAATGCCATAAAAAGTATGCGCAGTTATTTAGACGGTAAAATTAATAACAAAATGGACGACATAGAGGAATTTGTTGGCAATTTGATACTAAAATGGTCAATGCAGAAAACAACTATCAGATTATCTTTCAAAACCTCAATAAATGTTTTGTTTTTAAGGAAACTTGAAAATTTTGAATTAACTTTCATTAAGTTCTTGTGAATGTTTTCGTTTCATTTATTTTTGTTAAATACACACACAATATATATATATATATATATATATATATAGAGAAATCTCTTGTAAGAAATTTTGATTATATATATATATATATATATTATCATATATAGTTTCGAATTAAACTATTTTCACTGTGTTTTAAAGAATTCATTAAGAATAGTATTTTTTTGCTACAAACTCTGAAAAGGGTAAAAGTTGCATTAGAATCTTTCTTTTTAACATAAAAGGAGCGTTAATAAATTGATACAAATTTAATATAACCATTTTATGAATCTTAAGATCTTTTTCTCTCTTTTGTGGCATAAAGTTTTCATTCTTTCGAACCAATTCAAGTATCTTTTAAATTATTTAGCCTGGGTATAACATTGCAAATCCATCCAAGTAATTCATTGTTGAGAATAATTCGGATAAAGTTTCAAGAGGAATTAATTTTTTTTACCAAGATATACTTAACATTTTCAAGATAGAATTCTACTTAAGTTTGACTTCTTAATTTAAGAAATCAGTTTATATGTATAAAATATTACAAAAATAATAATTTTTATTCCGTATAGAAAAGAAATTCATAAAATCAAATAAAGTAAAATTTCGTTTTAAAATGAAGCCTAATATTTCCAGAATTATAAATATCAGCCTTGCTATATGATAATTATAAAAATATTAATTCCTAAAAAGAAATCTTTAAGGGCAATTTTTTGAAAAATTCACCAATTTATTACTTTAAGGGAAATATACTTAGAATATTATCATTCAGCATAAATAAAATTAAATTGTTTTTAAATATTTGTTATTCAAAGCAAAACAAAAATTTTGGATAACTTCATTTTTTTTAACGTTTTAACTTTTATAATCTAAAATTCTTTTATTTTAACGTATAAAACAATTTTTATTTAATTATTTTTTCCAATCTTTTTCACACATGTATGGTTCTCCCTTCATTCCATGCATTAAGATATTTTAAATATCTCTGGGATGTTACATTTTAATTTTCATTACAGTACACTTTATTAAGATGTAAAAATCTTCTAAATATTTTCTGATGAAAATAATTACTTGTAGGCTATACCTGAATTGTTTGTTTTTTGTGTATCAATATGTTTAAAAATATTCTATTCCTCATAAAATTGAATATTAAAAATTTAGAATATTATTTTGCACACACACACATAAATGACAACGAATTTCTAAAGAAATATGTAAATTTTATTTTGTTTTTAATATTTTGTTAGATTTATACGAATGTGATTCGGAAATAATTAAATAGCCATGTATACGAAGGTACTATTGTTTGGGGGAAAGATGGGATTTAGACTTGAAATGTGAAAAATTGCATTATTTAGTTTCTTAATCTCCCCAAAGATGGCGCTGCAAGCTTATTTCTTCCTGTAAAATATGCTTTGGGATAAATACAAGTTAAGAAAGCCAGCTCTCTCTCTTTCGGAGTACCTTTTCTACTTATTTTTTCAGTCCTTCGGAAAGATTAATCCGTCTGTGCTCTGTTCGGTGAAAAATACTCTTAAGCGCCTCGCTCCTCTTTTTTAGAACGCTTTCAAAAGTCCTTCAGACTTTTTTCGACATCTTATTTGTAACTTGTAAAAAGGCTTTTCACTTTGCACTAGAAAAGAATGTAAAGAAATATAATGACTACAAAAAAAGTTGCAGAAAAAATTGAAGTGGGACTCCTAAAAATTTTCTTATCTGGTGAAAAGAGATGAAGTTTAGTTTGGTAGATGCTCTTACTAATGTCATTACTATAGAAAGAAGAGCTTGGTAGGGTATACTTGATGATTAGAACAAGTCAAAAAATTTATTGAATTTGGCAATTTTCCAACATTTTCAGTGTTCTAACGAAATACACGAGGAAGAAAAAAATATCAGACTGTAAAAAGAAAGAAAAATAAACTGTGTTCAAGTAATACTTGTGGCGACACATTCTTAACACGTAAGAGACTTGTATATTTGGTTGCGTTGCTCATAAAATTTACCAGAAAAAAAAGAGAAACAAATTGTTTAACGAATCTCCTCTGCCTTTTGTAGAATTCATTCTTTGTCAAAAAGAAAATAAATGCTATCTTTTGGTAAAAGTAAAATATTTCGAAATGAAGAAGAATCTGATCCCAGACATAGCACTACTTTATGTGAGTCGAATTTGTCGGATATAATAGATATAGAATTTGGTAAATAAATATAAATAAGCCGTATTCTATTCTATTAGAAGTAAGAGAGCAGTGAAGGTAAATAGGTAATTTTAATCAATATTAATCTTTGTAAGCTGTTTAAGACCAAGAAAAAGGCTTAAAAAGAAATAATTTCTAAGAAAAGAATTGAAAAGACCTTACATCAATTTCGGGTCTCATTTTTATTTTAATCTTAGACAAACTAATCTTTGATTAATAATTGTTGCAAGCAGATGAAAAATAAAAAAAATGATTGAATTTAATGCAATAACATCAATTGTCTGCCAACGCCCGAAAGTTCAACTTTAAAATGACAATGCAGTCAAATGTTTAGGGAATTTCTATGAACTTAGTCAAGAGTAAATGAGTTTAAAACTTACAAACAAGTAAAAGGGTTCAATTTGATTAACCAAATATCATCCTCTTGTAGATATTATGGAATGATTATGAAAATATCTTGAATGACGAGTAAGACTCCAATTTTCTCCCCCTTTGTTACTAGGGGAGTTTGGAGATATTTTGCAGAAAGGGGTATAAAGACCATCTTATATGAGAGATCTGTGCACATCTTATGTGAGAGATCTGTATTGCTGCTGTCCGTAAGGCCTTGGATGGAGGCGAAACCCATACGGATTCTAAAAAATTCAGATTCCGAATGTTTCCTTTACTTTGCTTACCATCTATATGTGCACAAATTTGTTTTAATTTACATTTAGAAAGCTAATAAAACTTTATATTAAAACATTACATTTCAAAAGTCTGCTTCTTATATTAAGTTCACTCAATAAAAATTCCATCTGAATTTTTAAAATTAATTAAATTAAATTTTCTATAATTTATAAATCTTATTATTAAAATAAGGTCAATATTTTGATCTAGGGCAAAATTTCTTTCATTTTTAACATAGATTTTTTGATAAATTATTCACCTACAGAACATAAAAACATTTTGTTCAAAAGCATCAAGATCTTAAAAAGTGTGTGTATACATATTTCTAAGTTTATAATAAATTATTCATAAAACTTAATTTTACTTATCACAAATAATTACTTTAACCTTAACCTGTAACTATTTTTACCAAAGCAAAATTTAAACTGTTTGTTTCTGGAACAGAATTGTGGTCCCCTTATTTAAAAGTCATATTAATTTTTTAATTACCTTTTTATTTATTTTCCTGATTTTAAAAGAATATAAAGTATTCATTCTAAGAAATGAAACTAAATAATTTAAAAAAGTTTGTGAAACAATTTCTCTTTTTGCGTAAATATTTTTTGCACGTATTCTCATCAGAGTCATATAACTTACATCTCAATACAGGTAAATAGGCTCTTAAAAGTCTTGCGGTATGTTTTGCGAAACATTCGCGGTAACTGAGTTATCATGGAAGGTAGCTCGTGGCCGCTGTTGTAGGGTAGCGAGTTTGAGCCTCAGTGCCACTGAAGACCCGCCGCTTAGAATGGCTGATGCACGTTAAATGTGCCGTTGCTTAAAGTCTTTCCGTTAGCATATGGAAGCTAGGAGAGAGAAGTTTACTTATGATATCCCCTCGTCACTTGGTCATGGTTGAACATTACAAAGTACTCCGCCAATTGCCCTGGTGTTGCTTTAGACCATAGGTTCTTAACCTTTTTTGAACTGGCACCCCCTTTTCTATTAAATATTTCGATACCGCCCCATTTTCTAGTGAATATTTCGATACTACCCCCTCCCACTCTAGAGAAATAAGAGTGTACATAATATATGGTGAAAACAAGAGTTAAGTTTTAAAAAAATATCCTATTACTAATAGAATATCTTTTTTTAATTTAATTTTTTTCTAAAGCCCCAATTTTCTTACTTGCGAATCTGAAATAGCTATTGCCACAAATATATTTAAATGTGTAATATTATATATTTCAGTCATAGATAGGATAGAGTGTTGGAATTGAAACGCTACTAAATTTCTTCTTCATTTAAAAGAGTGGAATAAAAGTTTTAGCTTACCTGTTTTAAAGACAGGCAGGGGTTTTGAAGATACGGAGTAATTCATAATAAACTATTGCTTTCAAAGTAAATATAAATTGACAGTTTCAGTCTTTAAAGAATTACACTTTAATTCTTGGTTAAAATATTTAATTATGTATCTGGATAATATATGTAATGAAATGCAGTGCACGAAACATTTTTCCTATTCCTCAGAGTCAAAGACAACATGTACGCTACAGAAATTAAAATTTACTATATCATTCACTTTAAGTCTGAATGTAATGTAATCTTTAATTTTTTCTTCCACTTCCCGAACTATCGAGATATGTGAATTTTCGTACATGTGATATCGAAATGATTCAAATATATACAACAACATAAAATAAACAGAATTAAAGTTTACTTTTGTTAGTACATAATCAGCGAGTGTTTTTTGTTTTTTTAGACTATATTTGGTTAATCTGCCCAAGCCCCTCCGTGCTGTCTCAACGCTCCCTAATTTTCTCTGGGTCTTTTACTGCCCCCCTGAAAGCCTCAAACGCCCACAAGGGGGCGTTACCGCCCACGTTAAGAACCTATGCTTTAGACCAGAGGTTCCCAAACTTTTTTGTCTCATAGACCCCTTGCCATGTTTTGCGGTTTGGGGTAGACCCCTGCTTACAAATATTGAATTTGTTAATTAATTAATTATTAACTTAAATTTTAAATTAATTAACACATGTTAATTAATTTAAAATTTAAGTGATACATGAAATAACTGATTAAAAAAAACAAATTTTTATAATGATAGGATAAATCTGGTGCTTCAATAACTAATTTTCAATATTTGTCATCAATCTTGTCAGGTTTAACCCTAAATTTCCTCGGTTAGTAGTGTCCAGCCGCACTAGAAAAAGCTATTAAAAACTTTCTCCAATACTCCATAACTCGAAATAAATAACAGGTATGTCTCTTTAAAGACAAAATTGTTGACATCCGTTTCTAAACTTTACTTTAAGATATCCGTTACTTCCTATTCCGATCAGTTCCTCTAGTAATATGACATTTTTTTTTTCATGTGACCATAGGAATTCATTGACTTCTGTGGCAATTACCAAGTAAATGTATTCTCAAACCTAGTTTCAAAGTATGAGAATAAAGGAAATTTAAATGTTGAACGCAGGTTAAATGTCATTTTCCTGGCAGATTGTCTGTGACCAATCAAGAAACTAGGAAAATTCGCTAAGTCCTATTTTATACTCCTTTAACTTAATTCTGGCATGAAATGATGGTCCTTGTTTTAATAAAATTTTTGCTGTCACATAACTGAAATTAGCCTAATTAAATTAAATAAATAAATGTGTTAAATAGGTAAAATCTGATTTCCATTTGATTAAATTTTCTTTTAAAATTAAAATCATGATCTGGTTTAATAAGAACAACTGCCGTAGACCCCCATTTACACCTCATGGACCCCCAAATTATTTTTTTGCTGTCGTGGACCCCTTGCAGATCGTCATAGACCCCTGGGGTCTATATAGACCACTTTGGGAATCACTGCTTTAGACAATCACTCAGTCTTGCATTTAACCATTTAACTGCTTAACCCGTACACCGTATGGGCTACCGAAAGCTGATCACAACCGGTTTGCTCGTACAGGGTACGGGCACTAGGGGAGTAGCTACCGCCGTATTAGTCGCATCACTGTTACAGGTACCCGAAGCTACAGGAGCCCCAATATGTTTAATAATTTGACACTTTCAAATAAGTTTTATTAACGTGATCATTGGTCATTTTTGTTAATTTCCCAAAAGGGGACCCCCAAAGAATTTTGACACAGGACCCATTCAGGACTAGCTATGTCAGTGACGGCACTGCTATTTTTTTCTATTTTTAATTTGCGCATATTTTTCAATTCTTATGGTGAGATTGTTAGTTTAGTATTGATTGTTCTTTGATTTTAGTATTAGATTGTTAGTGAGATAGTGTTTTTAAGAGATGTATTTTATCCATGGTATTGATAAACTTTTTATTTTCTTTGTGGTGAAGGCAGGGATTTTTCATTGATGGCTGGAATTCAGAAGACAAGGCAATGTGCATTTTGCTGCTTGAGAAGAAATGAAGACGGAAAGATGTAATCTAAAAAAGATGATAGCGTCTTTGTCTTCATTGGAATGTAAGGCTTAGTATTATACCATGCTTCCAAATTTTTGAGCGTATATATATATATATAGATATATGACCCAGAGTATTGGCAAATTCAGGTGAAGGTTGGCTGGCCGAAAAACGTTGTTTAAATCTGCAATTCTGGTTCCTAAGGCCAGGAGTTTGCTGTAGTACTACTGTGGCTAAGACTATTCTATCATGACTATAGTTATCTTAGGTTTATAACTATTTTTTGTATACTTTTAATATATATATATATATATATATATATATGCACACACAAACACACAATGTCCTCAACCGTTTGAAACGAGGTACGAATATGGATTATTTTTGAAAGCTTGAGAGAAACTCTTTTAAGATATTCTTCATAGCATGCATAGTGTACTTATAAAAACCAAACATTTAAGGGTTTTTGTGTTCCATAATTATAAAATAAAAAATCGTGTGAAAACTTCAAAATTGAAAATTAAAATAAAATTCTTGCATTGTCGCATTTTGTTAAGTATTATGCTTAGTTTTATGAAATTAAACATGTGCTTTCTTTTAGAACATTTTGGACAAAAAAATTTACAGTTTAAGGGGTTAAATGAAAAGTTGCTATAGACGGGACTGGCAGTTAGTTGATGTTATAAGGAGTAACGTAGGCTACTTTTATCAAAGAAAAAAAATTAGGGCACCACGAAAACAAAATTAAAAGCTATGGAATAGTGAACAATATCCTTTTCAAATAGGGAAGTATGTATTGCATATCACATAAAATAAAAAAATATGTATAAAATAAAACAAACTAATGTAGCAGTGTCCAGTATCGCGCGCGGCCCACGCGCCTTTCGCCACCGTCAGGCACCTTTCGCTCTTAATATCACAAAGGCTGCCTGTCGCATGAGCTTTCTGCCTCAATGATTTCCTTAAAAATTGTTTTCTAGCAATTGGATAAAACTTTTTTGTTTGATTAATTTTTAAACAGTATTATTTTGCCTGGTCTACCCCCTCCCAAACTAGAACTTAAGATTGGCGAGTCCATCATATTACTCCGTAATTTAAACCAACGAAAACTTTACAACGGTACTAGGTTGCGAGTAGTGTCATTGAAAGAAACGCTATAGAAGGTCACATAATATCCGGATGCGGAAAAGGTGAGATAGTATTTATCCCTCAATTCCCATAACACCATTGAATTTTGCCCTTTAATTCAAAAGACTGCAATTCCTTATGAATATCAGCTTTTCTAAAACAATTAACAAGTCACAAGGAAAAATGTTAAGCAAAGCAGGCATATATTTAAGTATTGCTTTACCCAAGGGCAACTATACGTGGCATGTTTACGTGCGAGGAATGCCATTGGCATTGTTGTCTTAGCCTAAGAAAATTGTACACCAAAAACTATATATAGAGAAATTTTTCAATAAGTTTAGTACGAAAAACCAAAAATTAACAAAAAGCAAAGAAAAATAAAACAAAAAACACAAAGAAAAAAAATATACATACATATATAAGCGAAACATTGATTCACAAAGTAGAAGAGGGACATTAAACTTAGCATAGATATTTTTTTACGTGGAATACAGAATTATCAAGTTTTCGTAAACTCTGCGAAATTAACAAACACTTTTTTGTTAAATTCCACGCGGACTAAGTCACGGATAACAGCTAGTTACGATGTATAGTTATGGTATATTTTGTATAATATTATAATAACTTACACTTTAACGTAATTTTGTCTAGAAATGTGGCTTTGGAATTTCTAATCTATCCTAATTGACTTTATGTACATTTTAAAAATCCTTGACATTTTTTTCAACGTATTAAGCTCAGTGGCGTCCACAAGGGGGGTGTACAAGGAGTCCGGACCCCCCCTTTCCTTCAAAGTCCTTGAGTTTTTTTCTATTGATGATAATCCTATATATATGTCTAACGTAAAATTTAATTAAGTACTTGCAATTAACAATTTCCTTTTATTAATTAATGCTAATTATTAATTCAACAATTCGTTTTTTACTGTTTTTTTGTTAGCAAAATCGTCAAAATCAGAATTAATTGGTGGTCTTGAGGTATGATACGAGTTCTGGGACTTTCGACCGTGAACCCCTCCCTCCCTTCTTAAAAAGGTTTGTCTGCGCTATTGATTAAGCTAAATATATTATGTTAGATTTTAATTCTGATGTACATTGAATTGTACAATATTTTTAGTTCTAAATTTTCTTACCATCTTTTACCGATAAATTGCTTGCAATCTGTTTGAAGGAAATACGACACAAAAAAAAGGGGCCATTCTTTTTAATGCTTCGGATATACAGCACTTTACATTACGCTTCTTAATTAATCTTACATGAACAAATGATTTTAACGATAATTTGTAAGCTACGATCTTATCATCGAAAAAGTAATTCTTATCACATATTACATTATTGGATCATTTAAAACATACCTAATAATTTCAGGAAAAATTCCGTTTCCTTGCATTCCAGTGTATGCCACGACAGATGAATCCAATAAAATATAATGGATCAATGGAAAAACTAACGGAAATTGACAAAAGCTTTATGATAACACCCCAGATACCAAACATTCGCATTGATCCCCCCACAGATCTAAGATCAATATCGATATAAAATACCTCCCACTGAGAAGAAAAATATTTTCTTTGTTAACGCTTCTAGTTCTAATAAGAAAGATGAAGGGAGGGTTTTGAGATAGTTTCATTACTTTTTTTTCTTTTTCCAAACATCCGTTCTAAGCTCTTTTGAAGACTAATATTAAGAAATGAACGATTGGCGGAACAATAAAAATCCGCTAACGGCTATTTTAGGAAAAAATTGCAAGCGTTATCCCTTTTTTTGCTACTTCACTGCAAAGAAACAATTCATCTTTTATATATATAAAAAAAAGGCGTTACGTTTGATTTACTACTGTACGAAATTGGTAGAATCGGTTGAGTGTGCAAAGAAAACAAAAGGAAAAGAAAAAAAAAGTCAATTCCGTTTATTACGTTTGGAAATATAACTGTGTATTTTATAATTGTTTTAGTTCGGGAGAATCGCATTGATGTATAGATTCATTTCATTGCTAATATATCTTTTATAAGAAATATATTTACAGTAGCTAGAAAAAATAAATCTTAAGGAAGATTTAGTGGCAAATTTCTTTTTATTTAAACCTTTCTCCAGTGAATAATTTATTTGAGCTTTTTTTTCGCTCTTCGAATTCTTGATTGCTTTTTTCCTGTTTTAATTGCAAAGTGTAGATTGGTTGCAGTGCTTCTAAAGTAATGCGGTTAAAAGCTTCGAAGAGAGAGAACAGCTTTTGATCTTATTGGCTCAGTAAAGACTATTGATCGGAATGCGTTTAATTTGGATTTCTTTTCTCTTTTGTTGCTTTTTGATCGTAATTTTCGTTTTGGTTGCTTGGATTTTTTTATGCTCAAAAAGTGTGATATTTAAATGAACTGAAACAGATCTGTTTTAATTACGCATTATAAATCTTTATATAAATAATAATCCAAATTATTTAGCCGTCATAAAATTATGCGAATATAAATATTCAATTTTACTTTTTTTTCTTAGAATACAATCTAAATGTGATCCTAGAATAAAATTTATATTTATAGGTTTATTAGTGGCAAAATAATGTAAATGATCAAAATGTAAGTTAAGTAGTAGTTTTTGAGAAGTTTAATCACCATTTGACATTTAGAAATCATTCCAATAAATTTTTTTCAACTATTTGTTAATTTTTTTTTTCATATTTGACGTCATTACAAATGAGCCCTTTTTATTTATAAATTATTTGCATTTGGAGTTCCAGTCAATAAGTGAATTATTTTCAAGAAAGGAAATATTTCATTAACACACATAATGTTTTGATTTTAATTTCTAATTTACTTTGCCCTCTGGAGCAACATGAGAGCTATTGGAGACTATTGGACCTAGTAATTTTGAGCCAGCGTAAATGACAGGGATTGCATTTCTGAGCTAGCAGTAACATACTATTTAAACTCGTAAAGGGAAGCTCATTTTGTTTAATTGATGTGAAATACGAGCATATGGAACTTCAACCAGTGTTTAATTGTTTTATAAATTATTGACATCGCACTCAAATGTCTCATGAGGAGTATTGGTTACGTTCTCATAATTTTTAACCACATTTAGTTGACAAGGACGACATTCAAATCATTTTGATCCTGAACAGATTTAACGTGCATCAGCTTCTGTACATGGTGAGAAATCAGAAGCCCTGGGTTTCGAAACCACGATTATGTAACGTTGGTCATAAGTTCATGGCCGTGGGCACTCAGCTACCATGGTCACTTTGTCATGGCCCAAAGGTCGCGGGTGTGAGAGGGTTCGAGGAAAAAGCAGACATGATCTTTAAAACAGCTACTTTTATTCTATCTTTAGCACTTAATGAAATATATAGTTTTAAAATTTTACTCTTGGTGCAATATGAAATCCTAACCCTAAAGCGGATGTACTAGATTACTGAAATTCACTTATCTGGAATGAAACTCCTTGTTATGATCCTTCTCGAGGCCCAATAGCTCGGTCAGTTCCAAGGTTCTTTACTTCACCAATTCCTGGTGGATTCTACTTCGACTTATAATCTCAAGATGCGCGACAACCCAGTCGCTGTTCACCTTTACTAATACTTGGATTTCACGCTTAAGGATTAACACTTAACCATTAACGTCACATACAGCGACAAGTACTTAAACATTTACATTTGCATTAAATCAAGTCATCTCTACTGCAAGTGGCACAGTTAAAGAATATTTTCCCCAAGAGTATTAGTAGAAAAACCCGAATAGTACTCGCTACAACTTCATTAATATATAAGGCTATACTGTTATTAAACTTATGAAGAAAAATTTCGTATCTTGAAAGAATTTATTGAAACAAGATAAAGTTTCAAATTTGTTTTCTTCTGGAAAATAGAATGTATGTAGTCTTCAATTACATTGTTTTAATTATTATAATTATGAACGTTACCAATAAGTAAAAACGTACTTTACTCAAAACTTCATTACTATGAAATTAAATAGAAACTTCTTTATTTGATGTTTGATATATTTAAAATTGATTCAGATATTGGTTGAAATTTTCTTATCCAATTTCGTGTCGTTTTAAATAGAACTGCTTTATTCTTTTAATGATCTAGTTGATATCTGAAGTTATATTGAAGATGTGACTTTCACTACCAGAGCATTTAATCATTATTAAGTAAAAAAAGAACATCCTTAATAACATACGTATTTTCTTCGTAGCTAAATAAAATTGGTACTAATGTTAATGGATCAAAGGAAGCTAATCTAAGGTATTTAAAGGATTAATTAGTTAACGCAATTATTAACTTAGGAATCGCATTGCCGATGTCGAATTTCATCAAGCATCTGATTTGTCATAATGCAATCTGATTTGAAGGCATTCTAAATGCTATAAAATTCTACTGAGAAACTTCTTAACCCGCGGTTACTCGCGCCTGTTTTTGCTACCGCCGTTACTCGTGGGGTGTAGAGAACACCCCAAACTTTTAACACGTGTATTAAAGGATGAAAAAAAATTTAAGTCAATTATGATACATATTTATAAAGTACAAGATGTTTTTTGTATTATGCAAATAAAATTATTAAATTTATTGCACACAAATAGACTCATATTAATTTAAACTAAACCTACAAAATTTTCATTTTAAAACATATAATTTTATATTTCTTTCATGAAACACAAGTAAAACGTTTTTTCCTGTAATAAACTTATTTTGTAATTAATGTTAAGGATAGTAGAAAGTAGAGGACGAATATTTTAATCATTTTCCAAACATTCAGAGCAGACTGTATTCATATGCTTTAAGCACATATTTGTTTTACATTGAAGACAAACACAATTGGTTTTTACATCTTTTACCCGTGGACAAACAGTGCAGAGCCCCTTTTTTGGTGAATTAATGCTCTTTTTACTATCTTCTGTGTCAGTAAAGTTTTTATTGAATTTTTTGTCAATTATTTTTGTTTCCGTGAATTTATTTGTTGTTTCTTGCTCAAAGTTTCTTCCAATTCTTGTGCCGTATCCATGAGATGAACAGTTTTTTTAATATGGTGCTCTTCTGAAATTACACAGTCTTCGAAATCACTTAGTTCATACTCAGAATCTGTCGATATAGTATCTAATAGATGGTCGAGTCCCTATTGCTCCCTTTCCCATGGAATTTTTGCCGTAATTTCTGAAAAACGTTTTAAAACTTTTGAACAAAAACAAATATTTTACAATAATTTTAAAGTTTTATATTATTTTTATACTACAATTATTGGAATTTTAAATAAAATATACATGCATATTAATATATTTGAAAAGAAAATATTAACGGAAAGAGTGAAACACTTACCCTATTTTAGATGCTTCGAGTACGAAAATATAACTCAATCACTCGCGGGGTGCTCTCAACACCCCAGATAAACTTTTGAAGGTCATTACGTTTCAATCGTCCGAGTGACAGTGATTGCATCAGGCCTGAAGGTTCAATGACCCAAAATTTGCAGCTATAGAAAAAGTCGTGGCTCTGCGTATTCTTCGTGGAATTCTAGGAAGCCTTTCTTGTTGCTGGGTGTACAAAGCACCCGCGCGAGTGATCGTGGTTTAATAATGTGTATTTAAAAATTATTCCTCAGTTGTTAAAACTATTTATTAAATTTTATCAACAGAAAGCTATTTAATTCATGATTTTCAAAGCTTTTAACACCAAACAACAAATTGTTACGAATTTTGTGTAAAAGAGTGTAGATAATTTGTACTTGGATGTGTAATGCATTCATATTACTCTATGTTATATTTATTTTATGTTAAAATTGTAATATATTTGCAAGCAATATATTACAATTATCCCTTACGTTGTAATGGCGATTCAATGGGAACTTGATGAAATCTTGGCGATAAAACCAAATTGGCATCATTTTTGTCGACAAATTTGGCACGGTGACTAATTTGGCGACCATTTTTGCCGAGTTCTGGATTCTTCTAGAATTTTGTGGAGAAATCCACTAATTTCAAGACCTATGACGCAAGCGGATCTTTCTCGGAAGTTTCGCGAGGCCTTTAAATAGAGATGCTCACCGAAGAACAGTCAGTCTTATTTCAACCAGCGATTAGTGAGTATTGTTTTGACTGGGATTAGTAGACTTACCATGACCATGATTACCGATTAGCTCAGCTATGCTTGTGAAAAATCTTTTACATACGCGTATCTTAGGCACTAATAATTGTGTCTGAGTGCAGCTGAAGGTGTGAAGACCTTCTGAGATTTATTCTGCGAATATTGCTGCCGAATCCTATATTTCAAGGATTGGAGTTTCGACAATAAATTCTCATTGCTCTTAAAGAACTGTCTTATTCTTTGTGACTAATTTGCATAAAATCCTCGAGCCCCGATCAACTTAACAATATCCTTTTCCCTAATTATAAAAATTTACAAAAAAAAAAAAAAAAAAATGGAAAAAACAATATTTTTACAATAAATAAGAATATATAATTAAAATTGCGATAAAAAAGGGATTTGAAATATAACAACTGTTTTAAACATTTGTAATACTCCTTGTATAAAATCCCTAAATACAAATTACTATGTTCCTCTGAAAATAAGATCCGGTTTTGTCCTAAAATATGCATTAGGACTTATTTTGACTGGGATGTTTTAGCTTTCATCTATAAACATTAACATTTATTCAAACACAACCATATCGTATTCCTCTGAAAATTGTCATAACACTCACCATCCTTTGAATCAGTGAAGGAAGTCATCTACCCTTTTCTGTGACGCTTTGAATTCTTTTGATGATTAGTTCAACTGCAGTGCTATTACGAGGATACACACGAATGCTTGAATATAAACTCTCTGCGATCATCCAACACTTTGCTCATCTATTAGCAATCCATTCGCAGATGTTGTCTTCTAACTCAGGAAATAATGGCTGTTGAGACCTGATATATACTTGATGTTTTTAGCATTGCCCTCATCCACCTGCTGACTGAGGTTATTCCATTGCAATCACCATTTACGCTCCGTTCTTAGATCCTAGTTTTGTTTGCAGAAAGTTGTATCAGAATTTTTCTCTTGCATTTGATAGAGTCGCCTAAATCTTTCGCAATTATTGGCTTGTGAGCGACAAAATGGCCCTTTCTTTTGCAATCATTTTATCTGAGGATCCCAATATATTGTACAAGTCAAGTGACAATTATTGTAACACATAGCATATTGAATACCATAGGTTTTAATGAGTCGTAGCACTGTCTGTTAGCTATTAAATTTTTTTGTGTGTTTTATCTAAATCTCTATTGGATATCAGGCAATACCTAGCATCCATTTGGCTGACCTCTAACAAAGGCCTGTTTCAGGATTGGGCATATATTTCTAATATATATGGTGTATATATACATATGGTATATATATATATATATATGGTATATATACATATGGTATATATATGGTATATATACATATGGTATATATATGGTATGTGTACATATGGTATATATGGTATATATACATATGGTACATATGGTATATATATATGGTATATATATATATATGTATATATATACACATGGTCTACACAACTGAGAAAGAGGAAAATTCTCAAACCAAAAACTAAGTACAACAAATCAATATATATATATATATATTAAATTGACGAAAATGTAAAACTATAACATTTTATAAAGCTGTCGTTGACTTAGGGTGGTGAAGTAGGGTTAAACTTGTTCTATGGGATCCCAGCGTAACCCCTTAGCAGAAACGTTAAACACAATAATACAATAAACACTGTGGAAAATAAACCAAGATTGAAAAAAAATTATATAAGCCGAATTTTATCCCATTACACCATATAATGATCTACTTAAGAATTAACTAAAATTAATGACTATTGTATGAATGGTCTAAGTAAGTTGCTGAAAAGAGGCACCCAATAAGCAAGCACAAATTAAATAAGTTACCTTTATATATATATATATATAAGGCTGGGAGTTTGCTTTTAGTATTTCTGTGGCTAAATCTTTTCTATCATGACTATAGTTATCTTAGTTATACAACTATTTTTTGTAAATTTTTGAAATATATATATATATATATATATATATATATATATATATATAATTAGGTTTTGCTTTCGGGTAAGAGTGTGCGCGCGTGTGTGTGGTGCATGCAATTAATGGAGAATCTGAAAACTTTTTCATCCTTTGAAATACACGTGAAAGAGATAAAATAGAATCCTCTTGTCTTTATTTTCTTCAGCAGTCTTTTAATAAATATTTTTATAAAATGTGCTAAATAATTATTTTCCAAATTGATAATCATATTAATAGCAGAATAGAGAGCAGTTATGTGGATATAATGTTTACAAATTTTTTGGAATCTTTTACTTTAAGAAAAAAGGAAAAAAAAAATATATAATGGGAAACTATAATAGATAAATGCAATAATGCGAACGCCAGCATTAAAGGTGTTGTGATGCAGATATATGTAAAAAAAATGAATAAAATGTTTTATCTTAAAACTAGAAAATGACGTGAAATTGTTTCTAATTTTTCTGCGATTAAATCTAAAAAAAATAATAAATAAAATATGTGGAATGTGTAAGAGAAATGTTAAAAAAAAAGAATTATTGTTTTACTTAAAGTTAGTAGCTTTATATTAATTTTTTCCCATCATTTAAACATATGCTTTACTGAAGATTTTCTCGCCACTTAGTTAAGTATGAAGCCCAGAGGCTGAATGGTAGTGTATCTCGCTTTCACGTCACATTTCCGGGGTTCAAATCTCGGGCTCGACTCAGCCTTTCATCCCTTCACAAGGTCGATAATTGAGTACCAAACTTTTTTTGAAACTGAACGCTGGAGGTTTTCACGTCAGACTGACCACTTGACCAAAACATCTGCACATGCACCGCAGCGCCTAAGATCACGTAAGCTGAGTAGGCACAGTAGTGGGCTGTTGCGCAATAAGTTCAGTTTATTTAAATATACAAAATCAATCAGTCAATCAAATCTAATTGATATAGTTATATGGTACACCTATTTTGTTTAAACTTAAATATCTTAAAAATTTTGGAAAAAAAAACAATACAATTTTGAAACAAATAGTTTATGTACATTTTTAAGTCATTTCATTTATATAAGAAAGATAATAAAATTTTTTTCCTTAAGTTATAAGATTTAATAAATTAAAACCTTAAATTTTTATAAGATATAAGAAATTCTTTTTGTATAAATTTATTTTATGTAAGAATCTTATTAAAAAAAGGAGCTTTTGAAACTTGAATACTTTAAAAGTTTAAAAAACAAACAAACAAGCAAACAAACAAACAGTAAGATGAAATTTATTACTTTTAATTGATAAATTGTTTCAAATCAAAGTTATCCAAATAATAAGCTAATAGACTTATTATGTAAGCTAATAGCTTAAGATGTGAAAAAAATGATGAATTTAATAATTTGAATTCTATTAACAACTGATCAAAATAACATATAATAACTGTAGACATTTTTTAAACAATTTTTTCGTAATTGCAACATTATTTAAAATCCAAATAAGGGGAAAAAAGTCAAGTATGAAAAAGCAAGCATACAACTATTTTTTTTTACCATTTTTTATTTAAATATTAAAAAAACCAGTAAAACATATTCATTTGAAGATGGTAATAAAATACAGTCTCACATGGAGTTAAAATGGAATAGGTTTCTTAGTGTATGAAACTCCAATAAAAACATATTTTTTATGAAGAATTTCACTTTGAGTTTTACTGTGGAAGAAATTAGCGTATTTTTAAAATGTATAAATAATTAAATAGTAAAAATTTATTATTTTAACAAATAATCCAAATTCTCCCCAGATTGCATGGTTGAGCTATAAGAGTGAGATAGTTTATCTGTTTCATTTTGTAGACTTACAATTTTAACTTGTTGAAACATTGTTGGTTAAAAAAACTAATTTGATTTGTGTGCTTGCAACTTTTAAAAAGTAAAAGAAAAAAAAAGATCTTTGTCACGGGATATTGCTATTTTGTTATGGTACTTCATTATTAACACCCAATTTTAGTGGTACTTTAAGTTGAATTATGATTATATTCGTACTTCATGGTCCATTTTGAACGTAAAACTATCAGATTATAACAAATATGATTAGTTTAATCCTCCTATTCTTGTTTTTTTTTTTGCCCTTTCAAAAAGGATACAACACGATTTAATGTCTGATACACTAAAATTCGATGTCATAAATTGTCTACCTTGTATTGGAAACAATTTTCATGAAAGGCTGCATATAAATATATTTAAAAAAGTAGTTTTTTTTAAAAATTGAAGTACCGATACTCCAATTGTGAGATACAGTTTAATAATTAAAATAAAAATTGCTTTTCGCAATACTGATATGTTAAATGAAAATAAGTGTATTACTTGAAAAATTTCTTTATCATTTTTTATGGAGTTCTGTGAGTCAGTGTCTGTGTCGGTACTATGTAATCAAATTAAAGTAATGAAATGAACTCAGAAGAGTTACATAAAAAGTCGTAGCTTTTTTGTTTTAGAGGTCGATGTGTAGTATAACTTCAAGAACTACGTAAATATTTAATAAGCGCGTAAGCACTACCCCCCCCCCCTACACACAAGCATGCATACATATATATACAAAGACAGTTATAGCTAAATCACGAATAATTATTATAACTTAATATTGCTTTATTAGTTTCTATAAAATAAATAGATTATTTTTAAAAATAAAAAAAGACCAAGACGTATTAAATGAAATAATATTTATTTCAAAATTTAAATTCATTAAAAAGTTCTAAATTAAAAAAAAATGTTTAGTGCCTTAAAGTTACAGGTAGGCTCCGTAACCCAGCCAGCAGCTTAATATCAGGTATTCCCCTGCTTTTTGATTACTATATTACGTTATTTAAAAGAAAATAGATATATACTGAAAAGTCAAGGCTTCTTTATTATCTACAAATTTTAATTGCGAATCAAAAAACCTTTTTAGCCCATTTTTTTTTTGCTTTTTTAAAAAATTAAAATATTTAATTTAAATTTTTTTTATAGAACTTGGCTTATATAATTAGTCGAGATTGAAAAGTTTTTTATGCATGTATGAATATGCTTGAATGTTATATAATCTACTTAAAATATATGCTATAGTGCTATATTTAGAAACTTTTCAGAATTTTCATCGAAATTTGAGTGGGGAATTACATTTCAGAACAAATAAATTAACATAAATAAGTCGTGCCAATATTTTCCAAAAAACTTTTATTTTCACTTTGGCAGTAAGTCTTTATATGTTATCCACAGAGAAAGTTAGTTATTCGTAAATTTAGAGCATCAAATTATAGCAAAATATCATCTCTATCTTAAATTTATGGGCAAACATGTCTGTGATATTTTTGCTTCGTAATAATGTGGAATTAAAAAATTTATCTTTAAAAATAGGCTATTTAAGGGTTTTTAAAATATAAAACTTATTTCCAAGCAAAATGATTAAAAAATTTTTTTTCATTAGTATTTTCTACAATTTTTAGAGAAATTATATAAATAAAATGTTACATATAATAAAACGATACACAGTTCTCAGATTGTGTTCTAAATTATTCTATCGATTCTAAATCGAAGAAAGTGAATCTTTCGAAAAGCTGCTAACTAAAAACATAATACAAAATAATTTATTGGAATGGAAAAAAATTAACAATCTTTCGATAAATTCAATCGTCTGTGAATAAAATCACTGACAGTTTAAAAGGAATTTTAAAGCTTGAGTGATTCTACTGAAAGAATAACTTCTTCAACTGAATAATAAATTGTATTCTTTTTAAATATTCATTTAAGCCGATAAGTCCAAATTCCTAGTTTTATCTCGAAGAAAACTTCAAAAGATTATTCTAAATACTAAGCGATTGTTGCTGTAGGTTTTAAATAATTTAAAAAGTTTCAAAAAGTAAGTGATGTATTTGTTAAAAATTCAGCATGTATTTAGACGCTAGGTGCATAATGTTTTGAATAAATTAAACTGTGAAGCTCAAAAAGGCATTTTTATATAAATTTAAAAAAGAGAAACATGAATGTATTTAAAAGAATTTTTTTATTATGAAAAGTTTAAAATTAATTTATTTAATTTTTCAGAAATAATTTAAAATATAATTATCGATTAATGAATGTTGTTTAAAACTCTCAAAATTCTTAAAACAAATTGTTTAAATTCATTTTGTCAATCTATATAATTCGCATTAGTGATAATTGGTTTTATTTAAGCAGAATTACATTAATTTCGGGAAATTTTATTTAAAGAGCAAACTTAGTTTATTAAATTTTTATTATTTCTTGGGAAAGATCTTTTTTCCCCCAGAAGATGCGAGTGTAGATGAAATACACATGAAACTTCCTTAAAACATCGTCTCTGAAATGTTAATTAATAAATTTATATCGAACTTATTTTTCTATACATCCTTTTTTAAGATTTATGCAATTTTTCCATCGTATGGAGAGTTTTTCTTATATTCCTGTATAAAAAGAACAAAATAGTAAATATAGTAAAGTAACTTTCTAGACAGAAGCCATTAGCGATGGCGACCGCAAAGAAATAAATTAGGAAAAAATGGGTTGTTAAATGTCTGGCTGTGAAAATTCAGAATATTTTTTTCTCACAGTTCATACTTTCCCATACACATTTTCAGGCCTCTTATCCACTTACAAATTTTATCACATTACAGAAACAACTAATAGCCAATGTAGTAATATTATCATACATGTGTTATGACATCCTGGTATTGGTGATAAGTTACTTTTTTATTCAAAATTTACACTTTATTTCATCAATAACAGTTCAACACTAATTTAGAGCTTTTTATTTCTTCGAAATTAGTTGTGGGTAAACTTTTGTATGCATTATGTTTATAATACTGTGACACTTTTTCAAGCCTTCAATTGGTCATTCATTGATTTTGCTGTTTTACTTATGGTACTTACAGTTTTCTTTTTGGATATTTCCATATTAGCCCACTGAGTTGTAAGGCGGGAAGGTTGACGCCCTCAAATTAGTTTAATCCCACTTATTCGGTCCTAAGTCTGAAATTGCTTTTTGACTTGCTAATCTCTAGTCTAAATTTTTGTTTCAATGCTTTTTCTGTTTCATTTGACACATATATTTCGTAGTTTTGTTGTATAGTTTGATAATTTCTTC
The DNA here is from genome assembly GCA_019973975.1 of Trichonephila clavata. Classification (NCBI taxonomy): domain Eukaryota; kingdom Metazoa; phylum Arthropoda; class Arachnida; order Araneae; family Nephilidae; genus Trichonephila; species Trichonephila clavata. The sequence goes on along the minus strand of BMAO01003335.1, from coordinate 6,082 downwards.
CTTTATTTTCTCTCTCTCTCTCTCTATATATATATATATGTAAGGATAATTAAATTAGATCTAAAATTAAATTCCTAGCCACTTCTAACTTTTATTTTCCCGTTACATCTTCAAGTATTAAATTTATTACCCAGTTCGGGAATGGAGAACACATGGCTTTAACAGATCTTCGCCACTCCTACCATTAATTTTTATTACCTAATATATCATACTTAAATTCTCAAGTATATCTCTTCAATAAGAAGCGTACTTGAAGAACATATGGCTTCTGAAGGGGCCGCCTATTCATATATTTAACACCTGTCCGTCTCTCTCTCTTACAAATGAGATTACAAAGTGATTTCATGGAATAAAGACGGTTAAAATAAAATGTCTTGATGTTCACTCGCAAAACACGACATATATATATATATATATACTATTATCTGTGAAAGGTACCATACGAGCAGTTAACGTAATTTTAAACGAAGAAATGATCGTCTTTCGTGAGAGTGAACTTTCGTGTTGCGAAATCTCCATTCAGTCAATTGGGAGCAATGACGATATGCTACAATACTATTTTTATATGCATTCCGATGTAGTGGTATTAAAGCCAGGAGTCTTAAAGGCTGATAGGAGCGTAGCCCCACCTGTGTAATCAAGTGCCTTGAGGTTGTGGAAAGTACCACGAGAGTAGTTTGAAAGGAACTGTAGCTTATTGATTAGAGGGAAATGATACAATTAAATAGTACGTATATGCTACACAATTAGAGATCTTATTGCACATTCGTGTTACTTGGTCTTGTTAAGTTTTAGTTCTATGGTCGATTTATTTGCAGCAAGCATTGCTGCTAGAAATTTTTGAATAGCCTTTTCCATGTGACGAAAATGCTATTTCTCAGTCTGACTCATTTATTTCGATTTTGCGACCATGTTTGAAGTCATCTGATTGACTACAGGTCTTCAAAAACGTTGCAACGGCATTATTGGTTGTATTTTCAGGTAGCTGTGACACTGAAAAGAAGACAATATAAACCGTACACAATAGTTACCTCTTTTACACAATGCTAATTGTGTATTATAAATAAACGCCACGAATGAAGTTAACGTTTACTGGCTTCGAAAATGTAACTATTTGCATATTTACTTGAAAGGAATATCTATGGAAGCGCAGAGATAATGGAGTATTTAGAAGGGTGCTTAGTTTTCTCTATTGAAAATTTTTTATACGTAATAATAATATAAAATTACACTAAAAAATTGCTATATATAACAATCATATTTTATGTTAATGAGTAACACAAAGAAAAAAGGGTTATAGATCTTTATTACTATATACAGGGTGTCCAGGCTTAATGTGACCCAATAGCTAATTCCCGAACCGTTCGGTTTAGATATGCACTTCCAATTTAAAAAATATTTTAAAAAAAGGTAAGGAATGTTTTTACGTGCTTTTCGAATCAAAAGACCCACTTACAAAAAAATTAAAAAAATTAATATTTTATACGGTCCCCAGGTCCTATTACTTATATTAAGAAAAAGAAGCAGTACACAAAAACAAAGTAAACACAAAAAGTTTCATTTTATTACGATAAAAACTGGCCGAGTTATGCCTACATTCATTTGAAGCATCTGAGTTGCTCAGAAAAGGGGGTCGTATACAAAGTGAGTTTAGAGCACAGTAATTCATTATCTACAGAAAGAGCAAAAAAAAAAACAAAAAAAAATCATTGAAAAATTAAAACATCGTAGTAAACATCATAGATTGACAATTTGTATTGCGGTATGGCAAACAATAAAAACTAAATTAAAGAAATACAACTTGTACTGAAAAGATTAAAACACCTTGTTTTAACAAATAGCAGCAAAATAATACAGGATTTGCCGTTCAAATTATAGCATAATGTGGAATGATGCGCCAATCATAAATCAGGGGTTTTATTATATCAGAATGACCAAATTAACTTAAATAATGGTGAAGGCACGAGACAGGGAATACGTCTATTGCAACTCCCAGTTTTATACAAGCGCTGAACAGCACGGGCAATTGTGCAATAAGATGGATGTCTTCGAGTGGGAAATTAAATGGCATAAAGTCTTGCCGCGTCTCTCTTATTTCGATTACACTGCCCATGAAACAGTACCATTTCGCAGTTTCTTCATTTGTAAACATTTCGTTCTCCCCTACTATAATTCGTAATATTAGAATACGATTGTATGCAATTGAAAGCGACTACACAACAGATTTTTGGCGTTCGTCATGATCAGCAAAAACGCAGCAAATCAGACTGAAGCCGTAGCATATAAGACTATTTATTGGAACTCCTATTGAAATGTTTTCTTCGTCCAAAATATTTTATTTTTTCTACGTTTTACACATACACAGAATAAATTTTATTTCATAAGTACTCAATTATTGTATTATTAACGTATGCTTTTAAATTTAAAAACGATTTGCATAAGAGTGACGTGCAAGAGCAAAAGTTTCCTAGCAGGGTTCCAACTAATTTCCCTTTGGAGACGGCCCCTTGCTAGCTTCTTGAAAATAGCCTAGAAAATGCTTATACAGGAAGATTTTCAAAGTTCCATAACTCGGCCAGTTTTTAACGTAATAAAATGAAACTTTTTTTGTTTACTTTGTTTTTGTGTGTACTGAATCTTTTTCTAAATATAAGTGATAGGACCTGGGGACCGTATAAAAAATTAATTTTTGTAATTTTTTTGTAAATGGGTCTTTTGGTTCGAAAAGCACGTAAAAACATTCCTTACCTGTTTTAAGGTGTCTCAGGGGTGTTAAAAATGTTTCGAGAGCACAAAATATGAACAATTTTCGACTAGAAATAATTCTTTGAGGTTAGAATGAAATAATTTGATTCTTTTACACATCTTTTATAAAGGAATAAAGTTTCAAAAAAGTATAAAATGTCTAAAATATAATCATTATTTTAAAAATAATAAGCACATAAAAATAAGAAAATTTTTTGTAAGAAACAAATAGTAAGTTTTACGACGCGCATGATATTTTCTGCAATAATAATTCTAATTACTAGCAATAAGTTGATTTATAAAGTCAAATATATCCTTATTACATGGTAGCGATTTTATATAAATAGAATAAAAAAATAATATTTTTAAAAATAAAAAAGTACATTATTAAAATTTTTTTAAAAAATTTAATTTTTTTGAAATTTTTCAAATAATTACAAATATGTAATGCTATAAATAGCTAGGATTTAAAGATTATGATAGAGTTTATAATTCTGTAAAGTTTTATGCATCAAAGTATGATAGTTTTTGAAACGCACAATGCGCGTACGTGAAAAAAACACAAACTGAGAAAAAAGGCTTTAAAGTTTTAAATTGAATTTGAGAAAATAAATTTTAAAACTTACATGCTAAAATGCTCGAGGATCATACGATATGCCTTCCTGTTGCTCAAACAGCTCAATTTCTTTAGTATTTTTAATTTTTTTGGCTCTGCGAGCTTTAAAAGATGATGCTAAGCTCCTTTTTCTTCACGTAAAGATTCGACGATTGTCACGTTCAGCCAGGGACACACAAACATTTTTGTTAATTTTTAAGCCAAAATTTCTCTAAAATAGTAATAAGTATTTGATTTCCATCATTATAAATGCTGCAGCAATCTCTGCAATCTGAAGGCTAGAACCAATCGTCTTAGGACAAAACTTCCAGATTAATGAATTTAAACTTTCATTAGGATTCTGTGTCTTACCTCCTAAACATTTCTTCAGGAGTGCCTGATGAGATATGTCTGCAAATACAGGCTTAATTACATCTCTAACAGCTTTAGCAACTGAGGGTTTGTGTTTATAATTTTGTAAATTATTATTAATTGCAGCATTATACTTACACCATGTATTTGGATTTGTAGGACAAAACCAGTGCATCGGTTCATCATCGGTGCTGCAAGAATGGCCCCAAACAGCCCAAATGGCTTTCCGCATTTCCTTTACACTAGTAGAATTGCATCGAATAGCATTACCATAGTAATGCGCAAGCTTATCAATTAAACTATCAGTTAACTTACCTTTACCGCCTATAGTTTTACCATCAGATAATTTCTTTTTACCATATACTAATTTAAGCTTCCTAAGTCTTGTACCCATTCTATTTTGCACATGGCCTACACATTCTATTTTCTGAATAAGATGGCCATCACCTATGGCTTGTTTTCAGAAAGGGCATTGAATGTTTTTGTGTCGCCATCTCCTATATAGTTGGAATATTTCAGGTTGTGAAGCTTTTCTGATCATCCCATCAACCTCCAACTTACCAGCAGAGCCAGAATGATATTTTCATATGAAATCTTATGTGCTCTTTGCCATTTTTTGTACTTCATACCAATCTTTACCCCTTATAACTGTCGCATCCTTTGCAAAATGAGGCAACACTTCTCGATCTAAAACCTTACTTGTTTTGGCCTCTATTACAGTACATACTCCAATCAACGATGAACGTTATATCGTCTTCGAGGTTCCATATAACCACTTACCGTTAAAAAGTTATCAGGTGACGAAGAAAATTTCTTCGACAGCTGCCCTTTTCATGCTTTCTTGAGCCACTTCCTTCGTAATAAGTCAAAGTTTAGTATTAATAACATCATATGATTTTTGTTCAACAGGATTAGGAAAACTTATCACAGCACAAAAGGTTTTTAATGACTCTAAACCTTGGCCTATGCATCTCATTGCTAAAACAGGTTTTTGGTTAATTTCTGCAGCATTATTTTTATTCCCAGTTTTTTCACAGCTTGAAAAGTACAAACACTTCCACAGTTTTTACAATATATTTCAAAATTCGAACTTAAACCACGAGTTGATTTTTCATTAATTGTTAATGGTTTATGACATTTTAAACAACATGACACTGACAAAATAGAGCTAAAGTTTGAAATAAAATAAAAAAAAAAACGATATCCTTTGAAGTTTTCACTTACCTTCACAAGATTTGACTTTAATCAAGCCTGAATTCCTGAGTGTATTTGACAAGAAGCATCTTTCATTTCTGCACTTACCTGTATCTTTCATTTCTGTAACATGTGAATGATTTAATGTATTTTTTTCTTACCTCTAAATCTTCTTTTCTTGGGGCGTTTGCCCAAAGGACTTTTCTGAGTATTCATTAATCAAATACTATCAGTATAAAACAACAAATATCATCGATTTAGATAAGTGTTTTCAAAAAACGTGTATTAAAATAAACACAACAGAATCAAAACACAACAGAATGAATGTGTTGAGTTGCGAGCTTCCTTCTGATGCAGTCAAGCGTTTAAAATATTTCATGAGGTTTATTAAAAATAGAAAAATGAAACGTATACAGAAATCAAAAATAAGTGGGCGTGGCATGTGTCCATTTAAAAGCTGATATGACTAAATTGCTGTTTTGAATTTTTTGAATAACTTTCGAAGTTTTTGGAGTATTGTCACGTGATTGGTATCAAAATGTTCAGAAGAAAATGAAGAACAACATATATTTTTTTCGAAAATTCGAAAAATCAAAAGGTTAACACCCCTGAGACTCTTTAAAACATTTTTCAAATTGGAAGTGCATATCTAAACCGAACGGTTCGGGAATTAGCTATTGGGTCACATTAAGGCTGGACACCCTGTATATACATATAGATTTTTTTTTCTAAATTTCATGCAGAATATTTCATATGTATATATGTTATTGTGGACTGTCATCCACTTCATCATCACTTTTAAGGTTTCTCTAATGAATAAAAACATCTCTCTTTTTTGGATTAAGACTTAATAAAAGGGTTTTAGGACTTTCAAATACTTATATAATGGTCAATTATAATATTTAATGAGAATCGTCGTTTTCTAAAAGTGTTTAACTCATTTTCCATTATAGCAAATAGTTAATTGAAGTTTTAAACACTGAAGACTTAAAATATTTTATGTTTATTCAAAGACAATAGTTCATTTTAAAACTGTGTCGTAACCCCCTCAACCAAGTCATTAGTGAAACAATGGTTGGCTTTTGCCTTGATATAGTTAATAAGTGTTGTTAATAGTTTTCCATGCTTCACTGCAAATTACTTAAGCAAGTAAAGCTGCTAATTAACTAGCACTGC